>LVTN01000257.1:8258-121293 GCA_001649415.1 Musa itinerans
CTCCGACGATCAAGTCAGTGGATGTGGAGAGGATTTCAGGTGAAGGGTCGTTTCCTTTTTGTGTCTCTCTCTCTCTCTCTCCTCTCTTCCCCCTCTTTTTCTCCCTCTACCCCCTTCAAAGGCTGGGGGTATTTATAGGTAAGTTTTGACGTTACCTAATGTGCCGGCCTGCCGGGGCAGGACCGTACCTCTGATGGCGTTTGACATCGCCATTGGTGTTGCGTGGAGGACCGAACTGCCGCAGGGTATGGGCGAAGCTTCGGTCGACGTCTTCCTCCGCCTCGGCAGGTCGTGCGAGGTCAGGTGATGAGATCGTCCGGGAAACGGTTGACGTTGGCGCGCATCAAATCGGCGTTAATGCTCACTCCCTTGGGCAGTGTGCCGGGGCTGACGCCATGGCGCACCGTGTCGCCATTTTTGTCCCTATCACTAAGTATTTGTTTCACCGATCCCAAGTCTTTCATAGCAAAAGACTTACTTAACTCTCTTTTAAGCTTTTCAATTTTATCAGCATCATGGCCAACAATCAGCATATCATCAACATATAGCAATAGAATAATAAAATCATCTGAAATTTTTTTCATAAACACATAATGATCGGATGTAGTTCTATTATACCCTTGGCTTATTATAAAGGAATCAAACTTTTTGAACCACTGTTTAGGTGCTTGTTTGAGTCCATATAAGGCTTTCCTAAGCTTACACACCATATTTTCTTTTCCCTTGACTTTGAAACCTTCTGGTTACTCCATGTAAATTTTTTCTTCTAAGTCACAATGAAGAAATGTTGTTTTCACATCAAGTTGCTCAACTTCTAAATTCAAGCAGGTAGCCAAACCAAGAACAACTCGGATAGAGAACATTTTCACAACTGGAGAAAATATTTCTTCAAAGTCAATACCTTTCTTCTAACTGAATCATTTCACAACTAATCGTGCCTTGTATCTTTGTTGTGAGCTATTATTTTCAGTCTTCAATTTATAAACTCATTTATTCTTGAGAGCTTTCTTCTCTTTAGGCAACTTTACCAAGTCATAGATGTGGTTCTCAAGCAAGGATCTTATCTCTTATTGTATGACTTTAACCCACTCATTCTTATGCTTATGTAGAATAGCTTCTTGGTAAGTTTTTGGCTCTCCCCCGTTAATAAGCATAACATACTCATGTGGAGGATATCTGGTAGATGGTTGTCGCTCTCTAGTGGATCTTCTTAATGGAATCTCAATTGGTGGTAGAGGTGCTTGTTCAGTTGGTTCAGCATCATCAATTGTATGAGTATCATCACTTGCATTCTCACAACGATCTTCTTGTTTATCTCCCTCATGATCATTATGAACTACAGGTGAAGGAACTGGACTCAAACTCTAAGGAATATAAACAAAGGTTTTTGGCTTCTCAACATTATCACCATCATCAAATAATTGGTCTTCAAGAAACACAATACTCTACTTCTAATAATCTTTTTGTTCATTGAATCTCATAATCTGTACCCAAACTCTTCATAATCATATCCCAAGAATATACATGCTTTTGTCTTATTATCAAGCTTAGATCTCTCATCTTTGGGAATATGAACAAATACTTTACACCCAAAGACTCTTAAGTGATTATAAGATATATCTTTTTCTTTTCATACTCTCTCTAGAACATCACCTTTCAGAGGAACTGATGGAGAAAGATTTATCAGGTTAATTATAGTTCTCATAGCCTACCCCCAAAATGACTTCGGCAACTTGGCGTGAGAAAACATACACATAATCCTTTCTTCAATAGTTTTGTTTATCTTTTCTGCCACACCGTTCTGTTGAGGAGTTTTAGGAACTGTTTTCTCAAGCCTGATACCATGTAACATGTAATAATTCTCAAAAGGACCCATGTACTCGCTACTATTACCTGCTCGAATACATTTTAGCTTTTTGCCAGTTTCTCTTTCAACACCTGACATGAAACTCTTTGAAAACATCGAGTACCTGATCTTTATATTTCAAAGTAAAAGCTCATACTTTTCTAGAATGGTCATTAATAAAAGTAACAAAATAAAGAGCAGCTCCAAGAGTTCTAGTTTGCATAGTATAAACATCAGTATGAACTAAATCAATAACATTTGATCTTCTAGATTATGGATATGTATGAAAGGAAACTCTATGTGTTTTTCCAACTAAGCAATAATCACAAGATCTAAGAGATATACCTTGTAACTCTGGTAAGAACTGCTTTCTAGCAAGAGTTTGAAGTCCCTTCTCGCTGATATGTCCAAGCCTCTCGTGCCAAAGATCTATACTTTCACCTTTTGAATTGCATTAATTTCTTCTTTGTGTAGCTTAGCTTCCATGACATAAAAAGAGTTAAGCTTCTTTCCTCTTGCCACAATTAGAGAACCTTTAGTGAGTTTCCATTTGCTTTCACCAAAATAATGTGCAAAGCCCTCATCATCAAGTCTACCTGTAGATATTAAGTTAAGACGAATATCTGGAACATGCATTACATCTTTGAGTATCAATTTGCTCCCAATACTGGTCTCCAAGCAAATATCTCCAATACCCATAATTTTAGATGTACCACTGTTTCCTATTCTGATATTACCAAAATCACCAACAGTGTAAGATCTGAAAAAATCACCAATGAGAAGTAACATGAAATGAAGCACCAGAGTCAATTACCCAATTACCCAGTTACTGTCCTGAGCTGCAAGATTGACATAACCGTCATCACAAACAATAATAATATTACCTTCAGCAGCAACTATATTGATTTTTTTCTCATTTTTCTTCTTTTCATTCTATTCTCACTTCTAAAACCTACACTCTTTCTTCATGTGACTTAGTCTGTTACAGTGGAAACATTTGATATCTCTTCTAGACTTGGATCTTCCTCTATAACCATGTGGATTTCTGCTATGACTTCTTCCACGTCTTTCTTGTTTTTCAGTAACAAAAGCACTAGAAGAAGATTCACCCTGTTCTTTCCTTCTGGCATCTTCATTTAGTAAACTATCTTTAACCATATCTATAATTAGAGTTCCTTCTAGCGTGGAGTTACAAATTGTCACCACATATGTTTCCCAACTTTATAGTAAAGAGCTGAGAAGTAATAATCCTTACATCTCATCATCTATATTCATTTACATAACAACCAACTTGTTTGCAAGACTCTGAAATAGGCTTATGTGCTTAACAATGTTACCATCATCTTTATACTTCAAATTTACAAGCCTTTTGAGAAGAGAAATTCTATTTCCCACTGTCTTTTTCGCAAAGAGATTTTCTAACCTTTGTCAAACAACATCAGCTCTGGTTTCATCAGAAATATGCTCATGCAAATTTATATCCATCCATCTTCTAGTATAGGCAATAGCTTTTCTATGTTGAACTTCTCATTCCTCATCGTCCATAGTAGAAGGTTTATCTTTAACCTTGATGGGCTTATACAAATCTTTGCAATAAAGCAAATCTTTCATCATACGTCTCCAAGTGGAATAATTTGATGAGTTCAATTTAATCATACCATCTGACTACTCTATTTCAATGACACAAGAAAAAACTAACACCAAATAATCTGTTGCTCTGATACCACTTATTGGAAAAAACATGTTAAAGCGGAATAATTTTTTTCCCTCTTTGTGTATCAAAATGAGTTCTTCATCAAAATACCAACTTGATATCAAAATACAAATATCAACCAAAACAGCATAAACAGTAGAGCAATAAATCAATCACACAGTGAGACCAAATTTTTAATGTGAAAAACCTAATACGAAAAAAACCACGGGACCGTAGTCCATCTCAAACTTCCACTATCAATAATAATGATAACAGGTTTACAATAAGTCTTCTCTAGAATAACAAGAGGATCACAATAACATCAAGATAATATATCTTGGCTCAAGAATAGCATATCTAAGATAATATATCTTGGCTCAAGAATAGCATATCTTCATCATATAGATGGATCTCATCGTAAGAGAATTTTAGGTCTCACAAAGTGGATATAGCAGGAAAGTACCTTGGAGAGGGTAAATTGTAGATCAACACCGTTAGGATTATAGAGCTTGCTGCAAGGATTCTCTACATAAAATTTGGGCCAAAACTGACAACATTTGGCCACTGATCGTCAAGCAGAAAACTCAAGATCCTAATCTTTCTCTCTCTCTCTCTCTTTCCTCTCGTTGTGCGCTGTCGCCGTTGCTGTCGCCGTTCTCTACGCGTACACACGTTGCCCTCTCCTTTTTCTCTCTCTCTACTCCGCCATTGCTTGCTGCACACGCTCGCTGCTATTTCTCACGTTCGCTGCCCTCACTTTGCTTTTAATTACTGATTTAGGCTTATAGCCCTAATTGTCCAAGCCTACATAAGGGCTGGACCCAACAGGTCATTATGCTTAGGGGTGATAAAACAGATTTATCATTGTTTTTTAGAGGTCTTGATCGACATGTATTATCATAATAAATAACTGATAAATTAAGCATTGGTTAGCCTATTTATTTTCTCATTGTTTATCTTAGTATCTTTGGTTTGCTGCATCACCATTATATTATAACCCTTGTTGATCACGTACATAACGTGTAATTCGTTATCTATCAATAGTCCTTCATAATTGGTAATCTTCAAGAAGAAGTGAAGGGCTAAAAGAGAGAGGGACCTTGCACTCCTTGTCGAGGCAAAGGCTCGAGGAGTCGAGTTGGCAAGGAAGCTAAAGAAGGTCGAGCGATACCTTGCTGATTATAGTAGTTGAGAGGGGTCTTGAACAGCAACCGAAACATGAAGAACAAGCTGTTGGGACTTACTTGAGAGTTAGATTTGATGAGGCCCTATAACTCGAAGCTCATCAAGTAAATTGTCATAGCTCATGAGCAAGTCATGAGCATCACCGAGCAGGTTCAAGGCCTAAAGGAGGCATTGGAGGCCAAACAATGTATGATATCAAGATATTGGGAAGAGAAAATTATTAACTACAAGGACTCTGCCAGGTTCAGGAGGGGCTTGGGGAGATTGAGAGTCGTCTCATATTAATACGGGTATCGTATCACCTTAGCCTATTTCAAGGTGAGGTACCTCGAAATAGAGCTCGAGGAGGATCCGTTCACAAATAACCCCAAGGATCAACACATCCCGATAGTGCCTGAAGTGTCTTTTAACGACAGTCCTAACTTGCCACCTCATCCCGATGCCTAGCCTACTACCTCATACTATGGTGGTCTAAGTCATCAAGTTTGTCTACCATACTTGTTCCTTGTATCTTCTATTTGTGGCATCTTTGGGATTGTCTGTTCGATCAGTCTATTATCTTGATAGATCGGAACCTCATTTTGGGATGTAAAGGTTCGATGTAGGCGATATAATCCTTTTTAAGGAAATGAAACTTTCTTTCTATAGCTTGCAACTTGCTTCTCGATTATTCACACTAATGGCTCGACCTCCACCTATTTTGTAAAATAGTCAACTTCAACAATAAAGAACCTTCGTTGGCTTAAGGCTGGCAAAAAGGGCTCAAGGATGTCCATTCCCCATTGGGCAAAGGATCATCTGTAATCGAACAATGTTAAAGGAACTGATGGTTGATGTTTTATCCATGCAAACCTCTACCACCTGGGGCATCTTTGGGTATAAGCAATTACATCCTTGTGTAGAATTGGCTAGTAGAACCCTTACCGAAGTACTTTGAAGGTGAGGGTCTGTTCACCAATATGTTCCTTGCAAATGCCCTAATGTACGTAGCCGAGCACCCTCTTAGTCTCTTGGGGTTTCAAGCATCTAAACAATGGTTGGCTAAAATGTTAGGAAACCGCATAAAGCATCATATGAGCAGCGAAAAATAAAAAATAAAAACTGGTTTCCCAAATCAATTTTATCGAATCGTCGTACAAAGATCGGGAGCATAAAACTCAAAAGCGATAAAACCGTATAACTGCATAAAATGGTTGAGATATTCTCACATAGGGGAGATTGTAATCTTCAAATATGCAGATCCCAATCTGTGGCTGAAGGAGCTCTTGTAAACTCCTCTCTAGTAGTGATCCATACAGTGGATGTAATGATAACGCACCTCCTCTCACAGAATATTCTTTCCTCGCATTCGCGCATCATCACAACACAACAACTAAGAAAAGATCGGTCCCTCTTACTATCCTCTCGTACCAAATAGAGGGTAGTTGGTTAGAGGAAGGGGCAGGGAGGAGATGAAAGAGGTGGCAATAATAGGGGTCTAGCCTATAATCTCTTTAAGCCCCAACTCCTATATATAGAGAGCCCTCTTTACTTACCCTAATAGATCCTACCTTAATGGGTATTAGATCTCTATCAAATTATCCTGGTTTAATAGATATTGGATCCTCATCTAATAACAATTCTAAGCTCTATTGGGCCTCACCCAATGGATCCAATAAAATAGCGACTTATTAGATATCTTACATCCAATCTTTTACCTGTCGCGTTGTCCACTATATGTGTATGACCCTCTAGTTATACTTGTTAGTTCTTCTAAATCAATGAATTATTATCTCCATAATAATTTACTAAACTCATTTACTATGAATGTACTAGGCCACTACGCTATAGTCCCTAGACGACGTAGAGGGATCTAATCCATTGGACCTATCTACCTTCAATTATCGTATATCTATAGTCCCTCATCCATATAATATCTTATAGATCATATATCGAACATGGTGCTATCAAGCTCATACGAGATCTATCCGAGTTTGACTCTTAATCAGATTCTCTTGAATAATTCCTTTCTCAATCCAAGTCTCATGCTTATTAGATTCATCATGATTCGATTGACCATAGCAAAGGATTTGCTTGAGTGAGAATATATGAGATATTCCTCTCATGATACCGAGAGTGAATGATCCTCTATTGACACCAAATTGCTTTCGTAAGGTTGACTGTCATTCCTAATAACCATTTGTAATAGACCCGAAACCTCTAGACTTATAAGTCTAGTATCAAAGAACGAACGAAGTACTTAAACAAAACATCAATGATATCTCAAGTCTAAGGACCATATATACAACTATGATTACAAAATCATTGTTTGATAATAAGATATCATTAACCATCTAGCATTCCATAAACGGATCATTCTTATTCTCTAATGAGCACCTACACTATATCCCTAGTGTCCCCACATAAAAAGCTATGATACCAACTACCTCTAACATATGGACGGATATATAATACACCGATTTGTTCGGTTATCTCGATGCACCTCTCGAGTAACCTATGATCAATAATATTTATGATCTATGTTTAAAAGTAAATTAGCCTCATTATTATAATCTTATCATGATCTAATTCTTATTATATAGATCTAAGATCACAATATATATATTCATCAATCAATATAAAAGTGAAAAAATATAATAATAATAATAACAAAAAATATTATGCAAAGCATCATTCCTCGCACGAAGACAAATATATCAAATTTATAAAATTGCAATACTGCAACATTGCATCAAATCATCTTTATCCAAACGTCACTTGTTCCCAAAGGCAATAACAGAAGTGACAAGGTAAACTATAGATGACCTAATCACAAAAATATGCAACTAAATTTAAAGTACAACCCGAACGCACTTACGTAGAACTAGGATTGCTAATGATCCTGTTTATAAATGGCTACATAGCATCCTTGGACAAGAAGCTGATGGACTCGACCTGCCTGGCATTGGTGAGCTGATCCACGACATCTCCACGCTCAAACACAGCTGCAGCTCCCATACCAGAACCTGCCATGGTTTATGAAGGAATTAGATACATTGCTTTAGGAGCACAAAGAGATTAGGGCGTAGGCACAATGTGTTAGCCTCACCTATGCACATTGAAATGACTCCAAACCGGCAATCCTTGCCTCTTCGCTTCATCTCATTTAGAAGTGTGCTCACGCATCGGGCACCTTCAACATGGGGCAAGAAATTAGAGAAAAGATGCATTCAATCTCCACAAAAGAAAAAAGAGTTAAGAGCATCGCTAATGATGTGGGCATATATGCATTAAGTACCTGTAGCACCCAAGGGATGTCCGAGAGCAATAGCACCTCCATTGACATTTACTTTCTCAGGATCCAACTCCAGTTTTTTGCAGCAATACACAAATTGAGAAGCAAAAGCCTAGAAAAAAAAAAGAGTTTTTAGCCTCGTAAATTTTTACAATGCATTTAGATTTAACAGTAGGCCCTAGACTATTACCTCATTTATTTCAAAGATGTCGATGTCATCAGGCAGAAGGCCAGCAGCCCGCACTGCAACAGGAATTGCAACAGCAGGACCAATGCCCATTACACCAGGTTCCACTCCAACTGCAGCAAAACTCCTGCTTACGCAAATATTTGCATCGCTTATTAAAAGGTTGAATCACTTGAATTAGTGTACTCTGTTAAATGTCAAAATGATAAGCTAGATACAACAAGAATTTAACGTACAATGCAAATTTAGATTTTACATGAAATCAACTGATGCTAAGGAAACAATTGATTCTTAAAGTACCATGTGACCTGTTACAATATTTGAAACAGGCCAACCATTATGTTCCCTATAAGGTTGCTATATGATCAATATTTGGTAATGGAAAATGATGGAATCAAACAGAAACAGAATCAATATTAGACAACACCCCCACTAGATCACACACACACAAACAGAACATCTATATATTGAACTATATATGGTCAGGGACTAAATTTTTCTATGGAAATTTAATAACTTGGACAAACAAAAAATTTAGCACATGGTGACACTGCATGCAGTATCAAAGAACAAACCTAAATACACCCAGTATTGGGAGCCCCTTTTGCATTGCTACATCCCTTCTCATGAGAAGGACTGCTCCGGCACCATCACTCACTTGACTAGCATTGCCTGCACATATGCATCAATTTTAATATGCACAGGGAAAGAGTAGGTTAAGGAAACAGTATACACGGAATATATGCTAATAATACCAGCAGTAGTGCTTCCATCCTTCTTGAATGCTGGTTTAAGTTTTGTAAGGACTGACATCGATGTATCCGGACGAATTCCGTCATCTACAGAAATTGTTACTCGCTTGTGCTCTCCAGTTTTTGGGTCTACAATCTTCAGAAGGAAATAATGTGGAATCAAAATTAAGAATAGTGATAACATAAGGAGAAAATGGTTATGGAACCTGAAAAAGACATGACAAATCAGTACTTCATTGTTTCTATAACATGTACAATTATTTTTCCCTATTATTCACGTTAAAGGTCAAATGCTATCATGGCATCCTATGTTTCAGCAAAATCCATTTGAATAATTGGCCCTTTTTCCTGCAAAATCTTTTTTATTGTCAACTTCTTATTCCTTTTTTTTTCCGTATGGTGTTAAACTACTTATAACAGAAATATATTCTGTTTTGGGTACCTTTGTAACTACAGGAATGATTTCCTCTTTAAATTTCCCGGCAGCAGTTGCTGCAGCTGCCCGCCTATGAGATTCAACCTAAACATAGAACAAAATTATAAGAACAGAACTTGACATATGGAATCTCTTAGATGGATAGTAAAACAATAGCCACAAAACTCACAGCAGCATAATCTTGCTCCTGCCTTGTTATGCCATAACGGTCTGCAACATTCTCTGATGTAATGCCCATTGGAAGTAGGCAGTCTCGGGCTTGTGGAAACATCTCCACCTGAAGCATATGAAGTAGATGTTTGATGCAAAAGGATCTTCATAAAGTCTATTTTTTTGAAGTGCTGCTAGAACATAAATACAAGAAGCAATTGCAATTTAGTGCAAGTTATACTTTGGGGTTAACAGGCCCATTCTGACCAACTGAATTTACGGTCATTGATTCCAACCCTGCACCAATGCCTGCATAAGTAATAAAGAGTCAATAAAACTAAAAGATCAGACAGAAATTTTCAGAATCATGAAAACCACAGGAAGACTTACCAATATCATAAAAACCGGCTTTTATAGCAGCAGCAACATCAGCAACAGCCTGAAGGCCAGACGAACATTGCCTGTTCACAGTTCTGAGTGGGACGGTATCTGCTTTTCAGGAAAGAAAATTGTAAGACAGGAAAATTTGGTGAAGCCATGACAAATGTAAAGCTCATGGAAATCAAACAACCAGGAAATCCAGCATAAAATGCTGCCATCCTGCACTCAATTGCCCTTTGAGATCCTGGTGCCAGTACAGTGCCAACAACAATATCACCAACTTCGCTTGGGTTTAGTTGAGTCTTATCCAACAATGCCTAGAGTACAAAATGTGGAACTCTCATCAAGAAAATTCATATCTAACTAAAAGCAATGCTTTCAATGACATCTAAATGAAGTATTTTCTATTTTAACTAAGTCATTTCACATCAGCAATTAGCATGGCAGGGGAAAAAACTATGCATCAGACCTTAAGAACAGGTGCTAGCAGGTCCTCCGGGTGTGTATCCTTGAAGCCCCCTCGTTTGGACTTGCAAATAGCAGTTCGGCAAGCACTATCTTGCATGAAAAATACAAAAAAATAAGGAATAAGCAAGATAATTGAAAAAGTTGTGATGAAGAGCTAAATGATGTAGAACAAGGTTGAGTCTTCTCTCCCTATACATATATTATGTTTGCTGCACATCATGGTATAGAAAATTCTATCAACGAAGATCTGGATCAGTCGATCGGTATAGGGATAAGCCAACAATGAACCACCGAGCCAGTGATTTATAATAGTTCACCAATCAGAGCTTTCAAGACCACAAGCATTAACCAGGTTGTTGTTAGTCTGCTATGGACATTTAGCTTCCAAATTTTCCCAGATGTATAGTAGAATTATTTGAGTCAAATATCTTCACCTTGTTGCATATCAAAATAATATTGGATTTCTTACTATGATTCACACACATTACCTCTCTCAGAAATTGAGGTCACAGAAAACACTTTTGTAAGAATAAACATTAATGAAAAGTCAGCTTGACTAAATTGTGTTGTTGTTACTATCATAAAGGCATGAACATACTGGAAGAATAACGGGGCGTCTTATAGAGGCATACATTAAAGCCCATGCTTGAACTTTGTTTCAGAAGACATTAAAGGGAAGCATGCGCGCGCGCTCACACACACAAAGGAATCTTCAGACTACATTGGGTTCAAAACACTAGGTGGTAAAAGAAAAAAATGCAAAGGTGACCAGTAAAAAAGATGAGACTTTTTGTCAATCATGATGCAGTTTCTAATTAACCTTTCTCGTGTATTATGATGAATGACCCATGAAAGATTCTTCTTTATCCAACAGGACAACACAAATTCACATCGCCCCTTGAGCAAAACAGAAAAAAAGAGGGATTTATAGGGCATAACCAAAGCGAAGTCCAGAGAGTAGGAAGCCTTACGCCACGATAACCACATCGTCACCGAAGCAAGAACTCCTCTGGTATTTTGCGCTATCACCGGCAGCGCAAACCTCAGCCTGCGAAGATGACGAAAACAAGCAAGAAAGAATTAGTAAGGGAAATCTCTGACGTAGGTATCGAACCAATCTACTCTACGCTCAAACCAAGATCTAACATTGCAAGAAAACTCGAGACCAACGAAACCCTAACTTTCCGAAGGCTAGCCAAAGCCAGAAGTTTAGAGAGGATACCGAAAGGATAGGAGAACGGAGGGGGGGCGAGGGTTGCAGGTGGTGGAGGAGGACGCGCTGCCTCTCGATCGCCTTCTCCATTTCCTCGATCTCTCTTCCTCCCCGATCTCAGTGGTGTCTGGCCGCTGTGGGTGCGGCTGGAGGAGGTGGAGAACCCTGTCTTAAATGCACGAGCAGCGCAGAGCTGCGGAGGCGATGAGGGGGAAGTTTCAGATCCATTTCAACACCTACCGGCAGTAAGAAAACGGACGACAAAGGGAAAGAGGAAGTCTTGTGGATTCACACGTGTATCTCAGTAGTATTAGCCCTTTATTCTCGTGCCGGAGGAGAAGGAAGATTCATGCTCAACACATTCCGCGGGTGAAGTAAAATTAATCGGACGGGTAATTGTGGCAAGCAATGATATATATAGATCGGCACTTCTCACAAAGAATTTAACTCGACCAAAATTTCCATGGAATCTTGATGGTTCTTCGCTCGCAATCTCGTGGAACTCGTGAACGTAGAAGAAGAAGAAGAATGGAAAGACTTTGACTCCACCGTCAACGCCTTGGAAAGTTGTCGTGCAGGTGCAGGGGACTATGAATCACGCGTAGTGCTGCACTAAAGAAAGACGAGATGAATGGTCTACCGGCCATTTACGAGCTGATCATCACTCGAGGCCGAATGGATTTCCTGATTAAGACATGGCACTTGATGTAGGGATAAAAATACCGTGGATATTTTAGTAATTTGATCCATATTTTAAAATGCTTAACATTAATATCTTAATATTATGTGATCGATATATATAGATACTGTATGAATGATACCTTATGATTGATATTTTAATATCATATGATAAGTATTGGTAAATTGATGCATCGTGGCTGATGAGTCAGCACGATCTGGTTCACGGGTCGACGTCGGGAGTCTTCGACCGGGTGGGCTGGTTGCCGAAGTCGGTCGTGCCCTCCGGAGGGGGTGTTGGCATCGGAATGTTGAAAACGCCTCTCTCTCTCTCTTTTTTTTTTTTTCTTCCCCTAGGGTCGGATGTCGGCCAGAGATTTTATGCTACTGTACGAGGGTCGGTCGTATGCGGGTTTGGCGTGGCGACCGATCTTCGAGGGGTGAGATGGTACCTTTGAGCGATCGCCATCCCGGGACGCGCGGAACGACGCTATGCGGCGTCATGTCGATCTTTCCGGGACGGGACGTACCGAACAACGCCTTGGTACAGGTTCTGGCTCGGCGCATGAGGGTGCTCCTCTTGCTGACTTGGCTGTAGCGTGGCATAGTGTCGATCATGACCTGGCCTGGACCCAAAATATACCTTATCACTTCTCCCCCCCCCCCTCCAGGCGTGCCGTGGGGTCCTTGAGAGGGCGAGGGGCGTGCTTGGGTTGGAATACCACGGTTGTGTTGATTGCTTGCGAGGGGAAGCGAGATTGGCTCGTCATGAGGTAGTTTGGGGGCGGTGCCCTGTGCTCTGGGAAGGATTTGTACCGTCGGTCGGGTGGCTGGGCTTGTGCAGGATAATGTTGGCGAGTAGCCGGTCAGGAGACCGAGTTATGTGGGCCGGGAGGAGACGACCTGTTGACCGAGTAGCTGATCTCGGGCTCAGGCTTGTGGCTGGCGAGTTGCAAGTCGGAGGACCGATCTGGCGCAACTTGGGAAAAGACTGGGCCTGTGGGTTGAGGGACTATGCTCGGGCTCAGGTAGGACTGACGAGTCGCAAGTCGGGGGATCTACCTGGCGCGACTCGGGAAAAGACTAGGCCCGTGGGCCGAGGGACTATACTCGGCTCAGGTAGGACTGACGAGTCGCAAGTCGGGGGACAGATCTAGCGCGACACGGATAAAGATTGGCTAGTCGCAAGTCGGGAACTAATCTGGCGAGACTAGGATGATGACTGGCTAGTCATAAGTCAGGAACCGATATGGCGCGACTAGGATAAGGACTAGCGAGTCGCAAGTTGGTGGACCGATCTGACGTGACTTGGGAAAAGATTGGGCCTATGGGCCGAGGGACTATGCTCGGGCTCAAGCAGGATTGACAAGTCGCAAGTCGGAGGATTGACTTGGTGCGACTCGAGAAAAGACTAGGCCTGTGGGCCAAGGGACTGTACTCGAGCTCAGGTAGGACAGACGAGTCACAAGTCGAGGGACCGATCTGGCGCGACACAGATAAAGATTGGTTAGTCACAAGTCAGGAACCGATCTGCCGAGACTAGGATGAGGACTAGCTAGTCGCAAGTTGGGAACCGATCTGGCGCAACTATGATAAGAACTGGTGAGTCACAAGTCAGGGGATCGATTTGGCGCGACTCGGACGAAGACTGGGCCTGTGGGCCGAGGGACTGTGCTCGAGCTCAGGTAGGACTGACGAGTCACAAGTCGGGGGACCAATCTGGCGCGACGTGGGAGAAGACTAGCTAGTCGTAAATCAAGAACTGATCTGGTGCAACTAGGATGATGACTAGCTAGTCGCAAGTTGGAAACTGATCTAGCGCGACTAGGATGAGGATTGGCTAGTCATAAGTCGGAGGACCGATCTAGTGTGACTTGGGAGAAGATTGGCTAGTCGCAAGTCGAGAACCGATATGGCGCAACTAGGATGAGGACTGGCTAGTCACAAGTTGGAGGACCAATACAGTGCGACTAGCATAAAGGTTGGGCCTGTGGGCCGAGGGACTGTGCTCGGGCTCAGGCTCAGGCAATACTGACAAGTCGCAAGTCGGGGGACCGATCCAGTGCAACTCGGGAGAAGACTGGCTTGTCGCAAGTCGGGAACCAATCTGGCGCAACTAGGATGAGGACTGGCTAGTCGCAAGTCGGAAACCGATCTAGCGCAACTAGGATGAGGACTGGCTAGTCGCAAGTCGGAGGACCGATCTGGCGCGACTAGCATAAAAGCTAGGGGGCATCATTGGGCGACGTGCTGAATTTTTCCCAGGTGCCACCACGCCACGTGGCATGCCAGGTGGAGCGGCACGAGGCTTGGCGGGAAACTTCTTGTTACGAATGGCTTCTGGTGGGAGATTTCGGATGATGAGGTGCTTCTGGCAGGAGCTCTGAGACCGGCGAATCTAGAGAATTCGAGGAGTTATGATAGTTTTAAATGCTGCGACCATCTCTCTCCTCGGGAAGCCCAATCATCGCCTTATGGTGGAGTAGCCTGCTCTTTATAAGCTTCTTCCAAAGCAGTTACCATCACTTTTGCTCAGTCCTTCGTCCTGCGCCCCGGCTTCTTCCTTCCAACCTTGAGGACGGGATGTCTCTGTCTTCATCTTCTTCTCCCTTGTCTTTATCCTCGTCTTCTTCTTTTGGGGGCCTACGAGCTGAAGTCGTTAGTGTGTCCTCAGGTGGCGTGCCTTCGGAGGCCACAGGGAGCTCTGCTTCACTTGAAACTCTCAAGTCATGGCATGATGTGGACTTGGTGGTGACTGAGGACTTTTTTAGGGTACTTTGGGATCGCTATTGTATCCCGAAGTGCTATAGCGTTCACGCCTCTCGGCCTGATCAATAGCCATAAGATTAGTTTCCCGATAGGTTCGGGCTGATCGTGGGGGCCCTCGAGGCAGGACTACAGTTCCCGCTACATCCCGTTATCGGGGAGTGCCTCCGTAAGTGGGGCATATCGCCGTCCCAGATGGCGCCAAACTCTTGGCGCTATCCGGTGGCTTTTATTAGGGAGTGTCGGGGGGCCGGGATCGAGCTGAACAGGACCCTCTTCCTGGCCTACTTCCGTCTGTGTAAGGGGCGAGACAAGTATTACCTGACCACCCGTAGTGGCTTTAAGATCAGTGGTGGAAGAGCCACTTCTTTTTCGTCAGTTGTAGTCGGGGGTGGGGTTTTAGTACTGGATGGACTTCTCGAACCATCGACAACACCCCCCTGTTGCTTTCTGTTGGAGAAACAACGGACATGAATCGGTTAAGAGGCATCTTGTCCTCTTCTCGGGCAATCAGGGAGATGACCGAGGAGTGGCTAGTCGAAGTGAGACTGAGCCCAGCCACTAGGGGTATGGTCATTCATATATTATGGATCGTCCGCTCATCCCGAGCTAGCTGACCGACCGGGCTTTTCCTTATAGAGATGGTGGATCTTCAGTCTGTGAAGAGGACGCCTCATGCCAAGGCCGCTACGCCACCGTCTTAGGGTGGCGAGGGTTCTGGAGCTAGCGATGCCTCATAGAAGGGCACACCAAGGAGGGCGTTGGGGTCCCTAGAGGCGAGTCGGCCTAAGAAGATGGCGAAGACCGTGGTCCGGAAGACGTCCGTGAGCTCGGCTCGGGATGATCCCCAAGATGAGGGCTCGGGGAGCGCGAAAGGAAAGGGGGTGGCTGGATCGTCCGGCGATGACCCTTCGAAGAGGGCACCGGTGCGCCCGAAGTTGATACGGGACCTGTGCCGCGTCCATGCTCAGGCTGAAGGTGAGCAGTATCGAGCCTTGAATATGGCCGATCTTCCTGCAAGGGAGCCGGGGACTCCCTACACCTCTCGGTAGGTGACTCTCACAATCGACAATCAAATTTAGGCTGACGGGCCGGCTGCCCAGGAGTTCATCCGGGGGGTGCTTAACCCGGCCATGGCCAAGGAGCTTTATTACTCCTCCTTGGAGGCATTAGCTGATCGGGCAACCAAGTCGTTGGTTTGGGTAAGTGGTGGTGCTCCTTCTTTGCGTGAGTCTTAGCGTCGATTTTAGTGCAGGGCCAACACTACACCATGGCGCTGATCGACCGGGTCCTCGACATCGGGCAGGTGATCGAGTGTCAGTCGGACATCTATGCCGCTCTTCACCTGAAGAACCTGGAGCTGAAGAGTGGATTTGGCCCAGAGGCTATGGCTGCAGCTGAGCAGCGCGCCTCAGCTCTAGACGAAGAGGTGCACCGTCTGAAGATCGAGCTAGAGGAAAGTCGGTCCCGCATCCGGATGCTGGATGATGAGTTGCTGACCCTCTCCCATGACGTCGAGTCCGCCATGTCTTCGGCTTGGGCCGCCGAAGAGGTCCTGAAGGAGGAGCGGCTGGCACTACCCGAGAAGATCAAGGGGGCGCTTGCTGAGTATTAGTCATCCGTCGGGTTTGAGCGCGGCCTGGTGAGGTCGAGGCGGGTGACATACGAGTTTGGGTATCGGGTGGCTTACGCTCATTTTCGAGCGAGGTACCCGGACCTAGAATTGGAGTCGGACCTGTTTGTCGACCAGCCGAAGGATCAGAACGTTGACATGCCGGCGAGCGTCCCCTTTGATGACGGGCCTGAGACTCCTCCAAACTAAGGACCGTATTCGTCTTTTCTTTTGCTTTGGTTGGGTCAAATTTTGAAACTGTATCGCCCGACCACAATGTGTATTTCCTTTTCGTCAATGAAAAAACTCTTGTTTTGGAATCTTGACTTGTCTTTTCCGATTGCGGATGTGCATGCTTCTTAATAACACATCTTTTTGGCACCTTGACCCGTGTCCTTTATGGGTAGAACTTCTTTAAATTTGTCTCATTCCATGTCCTTGGCAAAGGGTTTCCTTCTATAGTCTCGAGACGGTAGGTCCCTTCTCGGACCACGTCATAGACTCGATAGGGGCCTTCCCAATTCGATGCGAGCTTTCCTCTCACTTGGGTCGAGTCACTCACCTCCGCCTTTCGAAGGACGAGGTCCCTGACCTTAATTGATCGTGGATGAACTTTGCAGTTGTACATCCATGTCGTAGCCTTTTTGTATGCCAGGGTATATAGGTGCGCCTTGGCTCTTCTTTCTTCGAGGAGATCTAGGTTTGCTTGTAGGCCCTCCTCGGAGTCTTCTTGTTTGTAATTGGTGGTGCGCAAGGTTGGGAACACCATCTCAGGTGGGAGGACTGCTTCGATCCCAAATGCCAGGCTGAACGGAGACTTCCCCGAGGTGGTTTAGGGAGTCGTTCGCATTTCCCACAGGATGCTAGGAAGCTCGTCCACCTAGGCTCCATGCGCGCCCGAGACCCTCTTCTTGAGGCCCTCAAAAATCGCCCTATTCATTACTTTGATCTGGCCATTAGTTTGGGGGTGCACGACTGAGCTGAACTTCAATTATATCCCATATGACTGGCAATAGGCCTTGAACTTAGCGTTGTTGAATTGGGCTCCGTTGTCGGTGACGATAGTCCTCGGGATCCCGAACCGGGTAATAATGTTCTTCCACGTGAAGTTTTAAACTTGCTTCTCGGTGATAGAGGCTAAGGGTTCGGCTTCAACCCACTTCGTGAAGTAGTCGACCCCGACTATAAGGAAGCGTCGTTGTCCCGAAGCTGGAGGAAAATGTCCGAGGAGATCAAGTCCCTATTGGACGAAGGGCCAGGCCGCCTCTATCGGGGTAAGAGGAACCGCTGGCTGGTGTTGCAGTCGGGTGTGCCTTTGACACTATTGGCACTGCTGCACATTTGATATGGCATCTTGGTGCATGGTCGGCCAGTAGTACCCCTATCTGAGAGTCTTGAAGGCCAAGGTTCGTCCCCCTATGTGCTCCCCGCAAATCCTCTCGTGGAGTTCAGCGAGGACCGTTTTAGCTTCTGGTGGCGTGAGACAGTGCAAGAGAGGTTGAGAGAAAGCCATGCGATACAGCTTTTCTCCGACCACGCAATACTAGGCTTGGGTTCGCCTCAATCATCTTGCAACCGTCGGGTCATCAGGCTTCGTCCCGTCCTTCTTGAAGCGGAGGATCTCTCCCATCTAGTTTGGTGAGACCTTTGTCTCGGTGACCTCGTGAGTTGGTATTTTTGGTGCTGTTACGAATTCAGTTGCTGAGGTTGCTACTAGGCTACGAGCGGAGGCCGATCTGGGTAACGCATCGGCCTGCATGTTATACACCTGAGGTACTCTAGTGACCGAGAGGCGGTTGAAGCGATGGGTAAGTCGTTTCACTTGTGTTAGGTATAACGCCATTGTTGGGTCCCGAGCTTCGTAGCTCCTATTGACGTGTCCCATCACCAGCTGCGAGTCGCTGAAGACTTCAAAGTTGTTCACATGCATCTCCATAGTGAGGCACAGGCCGTGAAGTAGCTCATCATACTCAACCTCATTGTTGGTGTTTCGGAATTGTAATCGAAGCGATCTCTCATAGGTTTCTCCGGACGGGCCCTTGAGGATAAGTCCGACCCCAACTGCTTCGGTAGTGGCCAAGCCATCCACATGCAGGGTCCATGTGCTCTCGTTGTTCTCCTGTCCAATAGCATGTTCTTCAAGAGTTAACTCGGAGATGAAGTCAACCAGTACTTGAGCTTTGATGGCGGTTCTAGGGGAGTACTAGATGTCGAATTCGTCAAGATCGACCGACCACCGCAACATTCGACCCGACACATCGAATTTGGTAAGGATTTGTCGCAACGATTGGTTAGTAATCACTTTGATTGTGTGAGCTTAGAAATATAGTCGTAGCTTTCGGGTCGTCTTCATCAGTGCGAGGGTCAACTTCTTGATCGGGGAATACTGCACCTCGGGCTCGACGAGGA
Source organism: Musa itinerans (assembly GCA_001649415.1). Lineage (NCBI taxonomy): Eukaryota > Viridiplantae > Streptophyta > Magnoliopsida > Zingiberales > Musaceae > Musa > Musa itinerans. The sequence continues at coordinate 27,309 of LVTN01000257.1, forward strand.
CGTGGCTGACATAATAGACAAGTTATTGTGTTGGTGGCATTTCCCGAACTAACACCGAGTTGACCGCCTATGCCGAGGCCACCAGGTAGAGACCGAGGGTTTCGCCCGGCTCGGGTGAGGCGAGTCGGGGCAAGCGAGCGAGGCATGCCTTTAAATTTTCGAAGGCTTCCTCGCATTTCAGGGTCAATGTGAAGTCGTCAGCCTACTGCATAACCCAAAAGAAGGGGAGGCACTTGTCGCTTGATCGTGACACGAAGCTACTGAGTGCCACCAACTTTCCGGTGAGGCGCTGCACCTCCTTGATTGAGTGGGGGGGATGCATCTCGATTATGGCCCGAACCTTTTCCAGGTTAGCATCTATCCCTCTCCGATGGATGATAAAACCGAGGAATTTTCCCAAGCTGACCCCGAAGAGGCACTTTGTGGGATTCAAGCGCATGTTGAACCGCCTGAGTGTTTGAAATGTTTTCGCTAGGTCGGTCAGGTGTGTGCTTGTAGTCTTTCTCTTCACGATCATGTCGTCCACATATACTTCCATGTTCCTCTCGAGCTAGTGCTTAAACAGCTTGTCGATCATTCTTTGGTAAGTCAGCCCAGCGTTCTTTAGGCCGAAAGGCATTACTTTGTAGCAATACACTCATCTGCTGGTGATGAAGGCAGTGTTCTCTTAATCTTGAGGTGCCATCCAGATTTGGTTGTAGCCCGAGAATATATCCATAAACGTAAGGAGTTCATAGCCTGCGGTGGCGTTGACTAGTTGGTCTATCCTGGGAAGTGGATAGTAGTCTTTGGGGCATGCTCGATTGAGATTGGTGTAGTCAACGCACATCCTTTAGCTTTCATTAAGTTTTTTAATGATGACTACATTCGACAGCCACCAAGGGTATTTCACCTCGGCAATAAATCCTACCTCTTTAAGGCGGTCGACCACATCGTCGATTGCCTTCTGTCGGTCGAGAGCGAACTTCCTTGGCCTTTGCTTCACCGGCCTAGCTTCGGGGTCGATGTTGAGCTGGTGTTGGGTTACCCCCAAGTCGATCCCGGGCATCTCCTTGGGGGACCATGCAAACACATCAGTATTTTCCCTTAGGAAATCAATGAGCTGGAGTTGATTTGCTTCATGGAGTGTCATCCCGATTTTCACGGTCAAATCGGGCCGGTTCCTTTTCAGGGGTACCTCGGTGAGTTGCTCGGGGGGCTCCAGCTGCATCGGTTGTTGGGCTAACAGCTCATATATTCAGCCCAAGGTGGGCTTTATCAGTCTACCCCCTCTTAACCTAACCCTAATTCATATTGGGGGGGTGTGGTGGCTACGAAAATAGGTAGAAAAAGGCAGCAACGATGGAGAAGGCTACAACCACGTGATTCCAAAGAAAAGGAGGAGAACAAGGCAAAAAAACAAGAGAAAGAAAGGGAAGAAGATAAGGACAACACAGTGAGACTGTTCTCAATCATCCAATAGTGTTTTCATCTCAGGTTAGATCAGATCTACAGTAGATTCTTACTGTGATTACTTGAGGAGGATTTAGATATTATGTACAGTGACGTGATCCTTGTATCCCAGTTATTCTCTTGTGATTGTTGCTAGGGTTTTGGACAAGAGATTGAGATTTGTATATTCATTATTCTCATAGTGGATTATCTCTAGTTTGCCCCGTGGTTTTTACCCTTCATATTGGAGAGGTTTTTCACGTATATCTTGGTGTTCTATTTGATTGTGATTCCATTTAATTCCGCTGCGTGTTATGGCTTGCTAGTATTTGTTCATATACAAAAGTTATTTCTCTTTATATCCCATCAATTGGTATCAGAGCAAGGTTTTGGTGATTTAATTTTTTATATTAGAATATAGAGGCCAATAGTGTTTCTCGCATGATTAGTTTGAATGGAAACAATTGGATGATATGGAAACCAAGAATAGAAGATCTCTTGTATTGCAAAGATTTGTATGGACATTTACAAGGGGATAGTGCAAAACCCACAACTATGACAGATGATGAGTTGAAAAGATCAGATCGAAAAACAGTTGGGTTCATTCGACAATGACTTGATGATAGTGTCTTTCACCATGTTTCTTTTGAAAGCTCTGCACATTCTCTTTAAAAAAAGTTGGAAGGTCTCTATGAAAGAAAAACAGCTAGCAACAAAGCTTTTTTGAACAAAAAACTTGTGAACCTAAAATATAGAGAGAGTGCTTCTATTGCTAAGCATTTGAATGAAATGTAGAGTATTACTAACCAGTTATCCTCTATAAAAATGTCTCTTGATGATGAGTTGCAGATATTGTTACTTCTCAATTCATTGCTAGAAAGTTGGGAGATATTGGTTGTTTCCCTCAGTAATTCTACACCAGATAGTGTTGTCACCATGAGTTAAGTAACAAGTAGTTTGTTAAATGAGGAGTTAAGAAGAAAAAATTTAGCAACATCTCAGATGATATTGTCTTTCAATATATTTCTACTGAAAGTTCTGCATATTCTCTTTGGAAAAAGTTAGAAGGTCTTTATGAAAGAAAAATAGCTAGCAACAAAGCTTTCTTGATTAGAAAACTTGTAAACCTGAAATATAAAGAGGGTGCTTCTATTACTGAGCATTTGAATGAAATGCAGAGTATCACTAACCAGTTATCCTCTATGAAAATGTCTCTTGATGATGAGTTACAAGCATTGTTACTTCTTAGTTCATTGTTAGAAAATTAGGAGACACTAGTAGTTTCCCTCAGTAATTCTACACCAGATGATGTTGTCACTATGAGTCAAGTAACAAGCGGTTTGTTGAATGAGGAGTTGAGAAGAAATAATTCAGCAACATCTTGGAATGATTCACAGACACTTATCTCAAAGAATAGAGGAAGGTCAAAGTCCAAGGATAGAACCAGTTCACGTATGGGCAGAAGCAAGTCAAGATCAAGAAAAGATATTGTTTGCTATAACTGTGGTGAGAAAGGATATTACAAGAATCAATGTAAGCAACCTAAGAAGAGCAAGAAAAAGGGAAAAGAAGTAAAGTCTACAGAGTCAAAAGATAATATCATAACTATAGTGTAAGGTGGTGATTATTTGATTTTGTCTCCTTCTGATAATATTTTTTCTTGTGTGTGTCAGGTTCTTGAGTGGATGGTTGACACAGGTGCTTCTTTTCATGCTACATCACGGAGAGAGTTTTTTGCTACATACAGGTCTGGAAATTTTGGTATTATTAAGATGGGCAACTATAGCACGATAGACATCATTGGCATAGGTGATATCCATTTAAAGATCAACCTTGGCTACAAGTTAGTCCTTAAGGATGTGAGGCATGTGATTAACTTAAGACTGAATTTAATTTCAGTTGGAAGACTAGATGATGAAGACTATGATAGCAGATTTCACAGAGGGCAATGGAAGCTCAGTAAGGGTTCTCTTATTATGGCTAATGGAAAGAAATATCATATTTTGTATAGGTTACAGGCTAAAGCTTGTGGTGAGAAATTAAATGCTACATAAAAAGACTTCAGCATGGAGTTGTGGCATAGGCGACTAGGACACATGAGTGAGAAGGGGCTGCATGCTCTTTCCAAGAGAGAGGTACACATTTGAACCCTTGTATTGATTGTTTAGCTAGTAAACAACATAGAGTTTCATTTGCTAGTCTTGCTATGTCTAGAAAAATAACACAGATGATTTTTCAGGAAAGTTTGGGCCTATGCTTTGAAGACCAAAGATCAGGTTATTAATATCTTTAAATAGTTTCATGCCATGGTTGAAAGGGAGATAGAAAGGCAATTGAAATGCATAAGATCAGATAATGGTGGTGAGTACATAAGATTATTTAATGATTATTACATGTCACATGGGATCCAACATGAGATGACAGTTCCTGGTACACCTCAACATAATGCAATTGTAGAGAGAATGAACCACACTATCATGGAAAAGATCAGATGTATGCTTGCACAAGCCAAGCTACCCAAAAGGTTTTGGGATTGGGCTTTGAGGACTGCGGTTAATGTGATCAACTTATCACCATGTATAGCCCTAGATGCTGATGTTGTAGAGCATATATGGTTAGGGAAAGATGTTTCCTATAGGCATTTGAGAGTATTTGGTTGTCGTGCATTTACACATGTTCTAGGACAATGAGAGGTCCAAGCTGGATGGTAAGACTAAAGAATGTATTTTTCTTGGTTACTCTTAATTTGGTTACAGGCTTTAGGATCCAGAAAAGCAGAATGTGTTTAGAAGCAGAGATGTAGTCTTTTTTTAGGATCAAACCTTTGAAGATTTGAAGAAGAAGACACCAGCCAAGACTTCTGCAGAAGGATTAGCAGATTGTGACCCAATTACTCCTCTAGTATATCAGGGTGATGGGAGAGATGTGCAAAAAGATGATGTAGTGCCTGATGTTGATCTACCTATAGGACATGTTGAGCAAGAAGAAGTTGAAGAACAACCACCTGCAGAACCTCAGTTGTGAAGATCTTCTAGATAATGTCAACCTTCTAGAAGATACTCTACATATGAGTATGTGATGCTTACTGATGCAAGTGAACCAAAGAGTTACAAGGAAGCAGTTGAAAGTGAACAGAAAGAGAAGTGGTTAGTTGCTATGCATGAAGGGATGGATGCTCTTCAGAAGAACCATACTTATGATTTGGTGCTACTACCAAATAGAATGAAGGCCTTGAAGAACAAGTGAGTTTTCAAGTTGGAGATTCAAGAATATTGTTCTCAACCAAAGTACAAAGCTAGATTGGTTGTGAAAGGCTTTGGTCAAAAGAAAGGTCTTGACTTTGAAGAGATATTTTCTCCTATTGTTAAAATATTTTCTATTCGTGTTGCTCTTGGTATTACTGCTAGCCAGGACTTGGAGGTTGAGCAGTTCGATGTAAAGATAACTTTCCTTTATGGTGATTTGGAGGAGTAAATTTATATGGAGCAACTAGAAGGTTTCAAAGTCAAAGATAAAAAGAATTTTATCTACAAGTTGAAGAAGAGCTTGTATGGGCTACAGCAAGCTCCAAGACAGTGGTATAGAAAGTTTGATTCATTTATGATAGAAAATGAATACAAAAGAACGGCTTCAAATCATTGTGTGTACATCAAATAGTTTGGTGAGAATTTTATTATTCTCTTACTTTATGTTGATGACATGCTTATTGTTGGGAATGATATGTCTAAAATTAACAAGTTAAAGAAGGAATTGAGTGAGTCTTTTGCAATGAAGGACATGGGGCCAACAAAGTAAATACTGGGCATGCAGATTTTCTATGACAAGAAAAACAAGAAGATTTGATTGTCACGGGAAAAATATATCGAGAAGGTATTAAAAAGGTTTAGTATGAGCAATACAAAATCCGTTGGTTCTCCACTTGCAGGTCACTTCAAGTTGTGCTCAGAACAGAGTCCGTCAAGTGATGAGGAGGAGAAAATGCAAAAGGTTCCTTATGCTTCAGCAATTGGAAGTTTAATGTATGCAATGGTACATATGAGGCCGGACATCGCATATGCAATTGGTGTTACTAATAGATTTCTTGTAAATCCAAGCAAAGAGCACTGGGTAGTAGTGAAGTATATTTTGAGATATCTCAGAGGGAGCTCTAAGGTTTGTTTAAGCTTTGGAGGTGGACAACTTATGTTGACAGGTTACACATATACAGATATGACAAAAGATATAGATACGAGGAAGTCCACATCAAGTTATATACTTACTTTTGTAGGGGGAGCTATGTCATGGCAATCCAAATTGCAAAGGTGTATTTCTCTTTCCACTACAGAGGCAGAATATATTGTTGATACAGAGGTATGCAAAGAAATATTATGGATGAAAGAATTCTTACAAGAATTGGGGCTGAAACAGGAAAACTATATGGTGCATTGTGACAATCAAAGTGTCATCCATTTGTGTATGAACTTAATGTTTCATTCCAAGTCACATCATATAGATGTCAGATACCACTAGATTCGAAATATATTTGAAGAGAAGCAGTTGCAGCTTCAAAAAATTCACACAGATGACAATGGAGCAAACATGTTGACAAATACCTTACCAAAAGAAAGATAGAAGATATGTCGACAGCTAGTCGACATGACTTCACATTGAGGAGTCATGGGACAGCCTCCCTTATGGGCTGAAGGGGGAGATTATTGGGCTGACAACCCATATATTCAGCCCAAGGTGGGCTTTATCAGCCCACAGCCCACCCCCTCTTAACCTAACCCTAATTCATATTAGGGGGGTGTGTGGTGGCTACGAAAATAAGCAGAAAAAGGTAGCAATGAGGGAGAAAGCTGTAGCCACGTGATTCCAAAGAAAAGGAAGAGAACAAGGCAGAAATATAAGAGAAATAAAGGGAAGAAAACAAGGACAACGCAGTGAGACTATTCTCAATCATCCAGTAGTGTTTTTATCTCAAGTTAGATCAGATCTACAATATATTCTTACTGTGATTACTTGGGGAGAATTATGGAGGATTTAGATATTGTGCACAGTGACGTGATCCTTGTATCCCAATTATTCTCGTGATTGTTGCTAGGGTTTTGGGTAAGAGATTGAGATTTGTATATTTATTATTCTTATAGTGGATTATCTCTAGTTTGCCCCGTGGTTTTTACCCTTCACGTTGGATGGGTTTTCCACGTATATCTTAGTGTTCTATTTTATTATGATTTCATTTAATTCTGCTGTGTGTTATAGCCTGCTAGTATTTATTCATATACAAAAGTTATTTCTCTTTATATCCCATCATCGGTGCCATGGGTCCTTCGCAGGGATCCGAGACTTGACGGGGGTGTGACTTCTCTAGGAGAGTAACCACTATAAGATAGTATCACCTTGATTCTCCCGGATCGCTTCGAGATTCCCCGATCCCTGCCAAAGTTGGAAACTTGATGGCCCGGTGGTAGGTAGACACCACTGCTTTTAACTTGTTGAGCGTCGATCGACCGAGGGTAGATCGACTACCATGAAGGTAGTCATTATCGTCTTGGCCCTCGGCTCTTCCCCGATGGTGATAGGAAGGATGGTGGTCCCGAGCGGGGAGATAGAATCCCTCGTGAACCTAGTGAGTGCTGACACCATGGGGGTGAGGTCCTCCTTGGTCAAGCCGAGCTTTCTTAAATGCATCGAAGTATAGCACGTCGACAGAGCTCCTAGTGTTGACCATTACTCTTTTGACCCGAGCGTTGGCGATTCGAATGGAGATCACCAAAGCATCGTCGTGATGGGAGCGCTCGACCTCTTTGGCTCCGAAAGTGATTTCAGGCTCGAGCTTGGGTCGGGGACACTTCTCGACCGTGCTCCGGGCATAGGCCTTCCTAGCCGTCGAGCTGTTGTTGTCGGCTATCGGTCCTCCGGTGATGACGTCGATCGACCTCTTGACGGGTCCCCTAGGGTGTAGAGTTGCCTCTCGGGGATCCTTGAGGTAGCGCCCGAGGTGATCTCTTCGGATTAGCTCCTCGATTTGATTTTGGAGGTCGCGACAGTCCTCCGTGTCATGGCCGTAGTCTCGATGGAACCTGCAATATTTAGACCGATCCTTGTGAGTGGCCTTCATGGGATTGGGTTGGCGCAAGAGGCCCTTCTCCCTGATCTGGAGGAAGATCTCAGTACGAGACACGTTCAACGGGAGAGGCGGGGGCCTCGGGAGCGGCAGCTCGTGTCGGTCGAGCCTTCGGCGGGGTTGCATCGGGGCTACCGAGGTCGTTCCTCGGGACTGTTCCGCCCTTGGCCTATTTCCGTCTATGCGCTTTCCTGCCACTAGGGCTTCGGCAATGATATACTGGTTGGCACGTTAGAGCATCTCGAGGATGGTTGGTGGCGGCTTCTCAATCAACGACCAGAAGGACCTTGAAGGCTTTAAACCCATTAGAAATGCCTGCATAATTAAAGAAGGATGAGCGTTTGGGAATCCCCGGATTTTAGTAGCAAAACGTGTCACGAACTGAGAGAGCGACTCGTCTTCGTGCGGGGATAGCGCGAGCAAGGTGGCCACGGAAGGCCTAGGTTGCACACTAGCGAGGAAATTCTGCTCGAACTCCCTTGCGAGCTAGTCGAAAGACGAGACCGAGGACGAGCGTAGCCGATTGAACCATGCTTGTACCGGTCCCCTAAAAGTGGTCGGGAATGTCTGACACATCAGGGTATTGGAGGTGCTATAGAGGGCCATCTGAGCCCTAAACGCGGCGATGTGCTTTGTGGGGTTAGAGCCGCCGTCATATGTCTCCAATGCTGGTAGCCTGAAGTTGAGGGGTACGGGCTTGTCCTGTATTTCCTGAGTAAAGGGGGATCCGCCCAAGCTGCCTTCGCACATCTCGCCCTGCGACTTCTGGAACTTGAGTTGGAACTCGTCCAAGCGTTGGTTGACCCGGGACAACTGGATCTTGAATAAGTCATCTACCGAGTCAAATGATATGGTATCAAGCTTGGAGTGGAGGGAAGTGATCTGGTATGGTGTGGGTATGCTCTGCTCGAGTAGGCCTCTCAGGTTCATCGTCTGCTCTCGGGCTTCTCCCGTCCCGACTTGCTCCTTGCTCGACTTTTGCCATGTCGGGTCGGTTAAGGGAGCTGCTAGCCTCACGATCTGGGGAATGAGTGGGACGATCATCTCCATCATCCCTGTCATTGCTTGTACTTGTTTGGCCAGGCCGAGGAATGCCTCGAGCGAAACGGTCGAAGGTCCTGTGGTAAGTCCGGGGGGTGACAATCCCGGGTCGTTGAACAGGCGCCAGTAGTGATCTGGCGTCGAGGCCGGGATTCCCCCGTCTCTAAGGACAAGGAGGGGCTGATCTTCAGGCCTGACAAAGGGGTGACCGGCCGGTGGTTCTCTTTCGGGGAGAGCTCCTGCGGGATGCTTCTACGACATGTGCTCTCCTTCTAGCGCCAAAAATTTTAGTGAACTGATGCACCGTGGCTAATGAGTCAACATGGTCTAGTTCACGGGTCGATGTCGGGAGTCTTCGACCGGGTGGGCTGGTTGCCTAAGTCGGTTATGCCCTCCGGACGGGATGCTGGTGTCGGAATGTTGAAAACGCCTCTCTCTCTCTCTCTTTCTCTTTTTTTTTCCCCTTGGGCTCGAGATTTTTATACTACTGTATGAGGGTCGGTCGTATGCGGGTTTGGTGTCGCGACCGATCCTTGAGGGGTGAGATGGTACCTTTGAGCGGCCGTCGTTCCGAGACGCGTGGAATAGCGCCATGCGACACCGTCCTGGTCTTTCCGGGACGGGACGTACCGAACAACGCCTTAGTATGAGTTCTGGCTCGGCGCATGGGGGTGCTCCTCTTACTGACTTGGCTGTAGCGTGGCATAGCGTCGATTGTGACTTGGCCTGGACCCAAAATATACCTGATCAGTAAGTACATGACCAATACATTAGTGTAATAGGGTCAGAACATGATTGATACCTTAGCACTATACTAAATTAATTAAATGTTATCATATACTGAATTTAACGCATCACATCACAATCATGATTAAGCTTGAAAGAAATGTGCAACCCTCCCTATAATCAATGTTAATCACGGAAGTAACAGAGGCTCCTATCAAATGGTTCCCAGGTACATTCCTATATATTGCTTCCAATATAACTCAAAGCATAAAGCAAACCATTTAACTTCAAAAATTAACTTAAGTATCAATGGGTACCTTCGACGTAGTTTCTATAGTGTTTGATACTATCCAAGTCGGACAAGTGTAGTATCAACTAAAATCGACTTGAGATTAGCACGAACTTCGATTAGCTCTAAATCAGCTTAATAATTTTAGAAAACTCAGTTAATTTCGAGTCAGTATCCAATTCGGATAATCAAATTTTGACTTAAGAATTTGAGTCTAAAATGAGAATCGTAAAACCTCAGTTCTTCTACTTAGGAGGTACTAATAAGAACATTTAATTTCACATCAAATGAGAATGAAAACTAATGCCTCATAAGCACTAAAATTATCCTCTACTGTCAGAGATTTCTTTTAGAGCTGACCAAAACGGATAAAATTATATATGCTCACTAAAAACAGAAAATTCCTATAAATCTTCATGCTACACCTGCGTTGTATTATCAGTTATCTAATTGGAAATGGAATGCATAGAGTTTCTGTCGACATGGGGTTAGAAAAGGATCTTTGACGTACATTTGCAAATAAAGAATTTAACCATAGGAGGTGGAGGTTGAGTTGGCTCGAGTTTTCGAACTTTTAACTAATGCGATAAACATGAAAGAGGAGAAAGAAGTCAGTCCTGCAGACAAAGACCTTCCATTTTTGTAGATTAATTTCTTGTTCTTGGTGGAGTAATTCTAGAGGATGATCCGAGTAAACTCTTGGCTCTGTGCATCGGGTGGATTTAAGTCGAACACTAAGGCCGTCATTCCTCATGTTTCGAGTCGAGTACAGACTGCACCGAGTTGCCTCTTTCAACCATCTTCGATCCCCAACTTCTTCTACTGAAATTGTAAATTAAAATGTACATATGAACATGTGGCATGTCAATAATAAATATTCTCTTCAGTATGCATTCATCACCCATGGTAGCTCATTAACAGTTCTTCTGTGAGATCTTTTCAATTCTACTGATTTTTTTGCTAACGCGAGTTCGAACCAATCAGATTGATCGAGACATCATCAATATTTCTAGTATCTATTAAAACAAGCTACCGGAGCTAACCATAGATATTAAAATATGAGAAATTAGTAGTACATGATATTGCGTAGTAAGCAAAACGCGCTATAGAGACGAAGGAGTTGCAGTGGGGAAAGAAAAAAAAAGGAAGAAAGGAAGAAAACAAAACAATCAGCAACGCTGCCACCTGATCCACGGACTATGTTACAGCGGAAGCAGGGGAGGTTGAGAATGGGTGAAGGGATTGGTGCAGCTCTAATATGACGGGTTTCTTTATCCTCTGTTTTGAAATAGAAACCTTAAATCATCATCATCATCAAAGGTATTGCATCAGCAATGGGAGCCCCTGCGGCAGTTTAGAGCGCCCGCATCAGAAGTGATGGAGCCGACCATGGCCGAGGACTTGGCTCCCAGGCTGGAGGCCTTGGCATAACTCGCAGAGGCTCCAGCTCCGGAGGGGATGAAGTAGGCACCGTTCAGCAGCAGGTCACCCTCTGATCTCCAATTCCAACCCTTCCACACACTTTCATCCGTTTCCACCCTCTTGGTCACCTGTTCAACGCAAGAAACCCATGTAACATACGGATCGACTCGAGGAGTGTAAGACATCGATGTCGTCTACCTCCTTGGCAGACGGGTCGACGGGGGCAAGGTATCTATTGCCTTGGCTATTGATGGTCGGGTCGGCACTTCCACCGATGGCGTACATCTCCCAGTGGGTGTAGTCGTTGTTCACCACATGGAAGTAGCCATGCCTGCACCTGTAATTAACTTGGGAACTCTAGTAAAACTTGCAGACTTGTGGGTAAAAGCTGAAAGGTATGTCTTGGCTAAGAAGGTTTACCTTGGCATTCTTTGAATGAGACCTTCGCCGAAGTGGTTGTAGGCGATGGTAACCTGCATCGCCTTGTCCCTGACATAAGAATCACTGTGGCCCAAAAGCATCACCTGCATCAGGCGGACAGAGTTGGCTGAAATTAGAACCACCCCCGGAGCAACTTTGCATTTTGCGAATACAAAAGGGAGGGATCGAGGAGGGTACCTCGTTGTGGTGGGTGAAGTAATTGTTGGAGATGGTGATGGCGGTGGATCCCATAATTGCATCGACGAGGCCGTCGGCGCAGTTGGACAGAGAGTTGTGGTCGACCCAGATATGGCTCGCCCCGAACATGGACACCGCGTCCCCGTCGGCCATCGTCCTCCAACCATAGTGGGAGGGGGAGCTGCGGACCATGGCGTTCCCGGTGGGCTTGCAGTCGTGGATGTGGAGGCCGTGGATGATGATGTTGGTGACGAACTGGATGGTGATGCAGGCGCCGTTAGCGATGTGGACGTCGACGCCGCGGCCGTCGATGGTCTTGAAGCTATTCATGATGAGCTCCTGCTTGAGGGTGATGACCATGCTACGCTTGAACACGATCCAGAGGGGCTCCTCCTGGATAACCGCGTAGCGGAGGGTGCCGTGGCGTGGGTTGACGGGGTCGTCGTCCCCGGGGTCGGTCACCACGTAGAAGCGGCCGTCGCGGCCGCCGATCGCGTTGCGGCCGAACCCGATACCGCAGTCGGCCAGCCGCTTGCGGTGGCGGTGCCACTCGGGGTCGCAGCGCCAGCAGTCGTCGATGGGGTTCCCGGTTCCGCACGACAAGTATCCGAGGGCCCGACGGGACGTGCTGTTGCTTATCATCCTGTCCCAACAAAATCATGATTTTGATTTCTTGATGCTAGTGTTCATCCGTGGTGAATACAGAGGGGGTGTTGATGGATGGGAGGGCGTAGGGGTTAACTGCAACATTAACTTCTCGCTCGGGGGAGAGTGCGGGAAGCAGGCCATGTTCCGCTGACATGGTTGTGTGGGGGTCACGGGATCCATCCATGGTACCACCACACGGTCGATTAACGAGAGGAACAACAATTGAAGACCGGGAAGTACGGGCGGCGGGCAAGAGGTTAACTAACTGGGGAGGTGGGGTAACACTTAGATTGGCGATTAGCGAACTAGAAATGGGATTAGTATCTGGTAGTCGACATTACAGATGTCCATATTAGCCGTCCATTTAATGGTCCGTACAAACCCCAAAACCTGGATTTCTTTTATTATTATTTATTTATTTATTTTAAGTATTGTGTCTTTTTATAATAATAATAATAATAATAATAATAATAATAAATGCGGATTACTTAACGTGACCTAAATTTCGGGAGAGTTTCGGCTCGAGATTCAATACGGAAAAAAGAAAGTCCGATTAATCATAATCATGGCTAAACTTGTAAATTACTGGGAAAAAGAGTGAATTCGAAGGAAGGTGGAAACCAGAGGACTTACATGTCCACTTCAGATGCGACCAGTTCTGGATCGTCTACGGCGCCCACCGCAGCTTCTCGCTCAGCAGTACTGTTCAAGAAAAAGAATCCAAATGATTAAATTGATGTTTCTATACGATCGACAAAAGTAATGCGTCCGATTTGGGAGAAAACAGAGAATTAAACCGCTCGGGACGGTGTCAGTCGTTCCGAATTCCAACGAGAACGAGAACGACGGAGATAGAAATTGCGCTGTGGATTCCAAGAAATGGACCAAAAGAATTCTGAGTTCTGGTGGTGGATCGAGATCTTGGAGGAGGGAAGATTCGACTTGGCTGCGACTTTTTATTCTCAATAAATTGATGTCCTAACTTTCCTCCCAAAGAAAGCGAAAACAGGGGATTTGATCAAGGGATTCAAACGGTTTTGGCTCTACGAATGACACCGCCTCTAGCGACAATGGCGGTCCAGATCTCTGCTCCGGCGACATGGACGGTCCAGTTTCATTAAAACAAGCTGAACGTGATGTTGATTCCAGTACTGACCTCCTGGCCGCAGGGAAGGACTCTTTAGCCGCCTTCGCTCTCGAGCTCTTTCTCGCCACGGCCGTCGCCTTTGCTCCAATTCTAGAAGAGGAAAATGTGGTACATTAAAGCTTTATATTTAGCTACAGTCGATCTCAGTTACTACAGAAAAGAATGTGGAGGATGAATGGAGAAAGGCGAATCTCGATGCTTTGCCTGATCCCATTACAACAATTAATAGCGACATGATTAATCGGAGATGAATCGCTACGGGATTTTACTCTTTTAGATCATTATATCAGAATCTCTTTTCTGGAAGGTGAAGTATCTTCTCTGCTCTTTCGCTTCTTTTGCCCTGTACTGGTGGCAACACCTCCCAATTTCCTCGAGAAAGTAAAGAAGGTGGAATTCATGCTGGAAAGGGCCGTGGGAAATCCTCTGTTCCATGTACATTGCTTTCGTTTCGCCTAAAATCCCATCATTAAACCTTCTAATAAAGCCAAAACCCGAACTTTCGATTTGATTCATCTCAGAGCACATATATCGTGAGATTACTCAGAACAAGAAGCACTTACAGCAAATGAAGGAAGACGAGAAGGGAATCTACCTCGAAGCGGACACGGTGTCGCCTCCGAACCACCCCAGGCCTCCGGCAATGATCACCAAATGCCCAAGAACCAGCAATAGGGAACACCGCATTGATCCCACCGCCATTCCTCTGTTAGAATCTCCTAGATCTAGGCGGGGAAAGATGACGGGCGAGGGAAGAGAAAGAGAGAGGAAGACTATTAAGAGAGCAGAGGAACCGCCGTCTTATAGAGAAGTCGGGCGTTCCGCTACTTGCCATCACCGCCACGCCTAACTTACCCACAGTCACAATGGTTCGGTAATTACCACCACGAACTATTCTAACTGCCGCTAACGGAATCGTCAGGAAGGGCACCGACGGGGTGGCGTCCGCACGCGACATGTGCGAACGGTGTCGGTTGGTCACGTGCGAATCTGACCGACTCCGTTATACTTTTCCTCGCTTCCGTTATTTAACGTCTCGAATTATACTTTAAATGATCAACCAAAATGGGGGAAATAAAGGGGTTTTTTGCCTGTAAGTGCGGTAGACGGAACCATGCAACGCTCCCCCGTCATCGCGTCGCGTTGGATCAACTCGATCACCATCCCATCTGCTTGTGAATCGCATCTCAGACGTGGAGTGTCGGTCATTCAATTCGATGTCGACCGTTCTCTTCCCGGAACATTATCAACGTCTGTCTCGAGACTCCGTCACCAGTAAAAAGCGAAAACAGCTCGATCTACATCGTTTTTATTACTTATTACCTTAGAGTTCCAGGACTCATTTACCGCAATTTGTGTCAACGTTATTGAGCAATGATTTGTTTGTGACAACTCAGCGCAAGCATTCTCGAGTGCATTATAAGACTGTAGGTCGCAGGAAGCATGTGAATCCGTGAGAGAAACAACACAGTCTGCACAGACTCATGACTTGGATCGGTGCCTCAAATAATTCTTGCGTCCGTGTCTTCTGATGGGTGAGAGATCTGAGAACGTCAAGTTCTGTAACTTGTTCTTGCGGCATCCTGATGGAAACCCAGTAGTCCTTTATGGGGACACACGAGCAAATGAAAGGGGAGCATGGCGACAATGAAAAGGAAGTTGATGAACCTTTGCTTGTTCGATAAGCAGGCGGAGCTACCGTCAGTGCTGTGATGATCGCTTCGGTTCACGATGGCACACAAAAATCAACGTCGCACCAAACGTCGATGAAGAGATCGCACAAACAGTAGTAAATGGTTCGTCAAGCTTTGTTTCAGATTGAGTTATTGCTCCAACCCCAAGTCAAAAGGTTTTAGTTGTAGTTCTGACCGACTCCCGCCATTAATGACGGGGCCGAGCTTGATTACCGGGGAGCCAATTGAAGAGGGAAGATTGGAGTAGAAGGTGTTCGGTGAAGCCTACTCTAGTCTATGCAATGATGCCCACCAAAAGCTTGGAGCCCACAGAAAGAATTAGATGGATGCATGCTCACATGGCAAGTAACGAGCATTAAGGCAGGATTGACGCCCCAGAGCTGGTGACCTCCTCCTTTCTTCATCCTTTCCTTTTCGCTCATGGGAAGTCTGTAGATTTAGTAGACTTTGTTCAGAGAATCTGACGGTCACTGCCGAGTCTCTTTCTCTGTTTTCGAGCACCACATGGTACGGAAAACCTTTCCGATGCCATGCTACCTAAACCGTGCTGCTAGCGACATCAAACCGTCCGTCTTATCCTGTCCTCTCTTCCTTCTCTTGTATGCAACAGCATCAGTGACAGCACTGTGTATGATCGATGGGACTGTAGACTTTCTGAAAAGAAGAAGAAGAACGTGTAAGTCTGCATTTAATTGCATGGCGCTGTTTAGCTCTCTCTCTCTCTCTCTCTCTCTCTCTCTCTCTTATTTTTAGAAGAAGAACGTGTAAGTCTGCATTTAATTGCATGGCGCTGTTTAGCTCTCTCTCTCTCTCTCTCTCTCTCTTAATTTTATGTTGATTCACTGGTTGTCATGAGTCGTAGCTTCATGTGGGAATGAAACACGAAGATTGAAATGCGACATGCAGGATGCTTACGCCTGAACGAGTCCACCAACAAGCAAGAGATCAGTGGGATCCTAAAAGAAAAGAAAGTGTGTGGGAGAGAGTCACCTAATTTGAGAACAGAGAGAGTTCACTCACTCCATTTAGGCACGTAGAGGATTAGATCGACCTAATATATACGGAAAACATTACGAAAGCGTACGAGCTTTGGTTAGATTTGGAGTAACGAATGCTTCGAAGATAACCAGTAACATGATCAGATTAGCTACTTTTGGAGGGTGACCAGCTTTTCTTCCATCTTTCTTCCTTTGAGAAAAATGTACACAGAAAAGATATAAAAAAAAGCTGCCATAGATTCAGGTTTGTCCTTACGATACCATCTTCCACGACCAAAAGGAAAGCATGATTGCTGGAAATGGAACAAGTTCTCACGCCTTTGCTGGTAATCTTGTGCACACAGTCGATCTTATCCCAGGGTCAAAGGTAGAACTTTTGAGAAGGTCAATCTTTCTCATCGTGTCCCGAGTCTTGTGGGCAAGGCGAGCATATGAACCTGACAAAAGCCTATGGTTTGGTTTCGGCTAATTCGGCTCGATTAGTCCAACCGGTTCGATCCAATATGATCCATTTGGCAATTGAATTAGGTCGATCTGCTTAACCCAAACTGACACGTATTGACTCGTCTAAATCTTTAGCTCGATGCAAACCCAAACACCTTTCTGGCCCACATAAACGGGCCACGGGCGCAGGCGAGGGACAGGGACCGCGGCCCATCTCCTCATCACGCGATGGCGACGTGTAATTGGCGGACGAGGCTCGTCGTCGCTCGCGGCTGCCACTGCTGCTTACTCGGAAGTGCTTCCGACGATCTCGACCGGCCAGCGCACACGCCACCTGTTCACCTGAACCGTTGCTTTCCTGCGATCACGGGTGCATCGATCTCAATCACGTCCCCTTAGTAGAAGCGTCCTGCCTCTTCCCCTGGGTAGTTCGGAGGTCGATCATGGCTTGCAGCATCCCTTCCCAGGGAACCCTCTTCCTCCGCGTCCCCCTCAAACCCTCCATCAGATCTCTCTTCTCCTCCCCAGCTTTAACCACAAGTACTTCTTGGAAGCCTCTTTTCCGCTCCTCCTCCTCCTCTGTTCTATCCAGGAACGATCGATTTCTCTCAGCCTCCGCATCCTTCGCCGACGACCTCCGCCCGGACCTCGGCGAGAATCCCGAGGGCATCATCTCCGGGGAGTGGCCGGAGAATATGTCCCTCATCAACTACGACGATCTCCGCGCCTACCTCGAGACCCAGATCATCAGCCATAAGGTCTCTGTTTTTCTTTCTTCTCTCCTCCTCGTTTCTTCGTTTGGTTGATGTCGATGTCTTCCTTCGACTTGTTTTCCTTTGGTATCGACGCAGACGAAGCCGTCGGCCAAGTTGGGGACGGTGATGTCGACAGAGATCCGGACAGCGAGGCCGGAGCAGACGCTGGAAGAAATCAACCACAAGTTTGAGGTCGTGTCCGGTCTTCCTGTCGTCGATGATGAGCTGAGGTGCATCGGTGTCGTCTCCAAAAAGGACAAAGCCAGAGCATCCAATGGGGTTTGTTTCTTCCCTGTTCTTATCCCGCCCTTTTTTCTTTCTGTAGTCCAAAAATAGGGTTTCCTTTGTGCTAATCGAGTGATCTTGATCTGCCTCAATCCTATCATGTTCTGGCTAACCCTAGGAGAAGTCAACAGTTGTCACCATTGGAGATCGTTTCTCATCCACGGAAAGACAAAGTCTGACGTTCATATCCCTTACACCAATGCATTCCAAGAAGCTAACATTCAACTCATAAATTTGAGGAACAATCACGTTTGTCGAGCATAATTAATTTCTTGTACTTAATTGAACTTCATTTGGTTGGGAAAGGCATTTAAGACTGAGACTGAGCATCTGAGACTTACAACGAGGAACTCATAACTTCTCTTCTTGAAAATGTAGGATTGATGTCATGCTTTTTTAGCAGAAAGAAAGGAAAAAATTATTCTATCTGGTTCATATAACTTTCTTGCCATCAACATCTTACCTCCACACTTGTCTGAAGATATTTCCCTGGACGTTGATAATAATGTTTCTAGGATTACATGGCTTGAACTAGTTTGTCCAGAGAACTGCAGCATTGGTAACCTTGGTTCAGTCATCATTCATATATGACTCTGTATGAAGAAGCATTTATTTGTACTAAATAGTCATCGGATACTCAATTTTTAGGATAAAATTTTGTTGTGAGCATATTTGATACTTGTTCATTACCGGAGTGGGTGACAACGGGTGCCAACTTGAATGTATAGCTTACTGGTGATGAGGATATTAACATTATTTTGTTTTTTCGTTCTCCTCGTATTCTTCTCAGCTATATTTTGAGCTAACATCCAATTATTGTTTAAGCAGATGAAATCCAAAGTTGGTGAAGTCATGTCCTCTCCGGCAATCACACTATCACCTGAGAAGACAGTTTTGGGTAACCTTCTTTACCAAGCATGGTTCTTTGCATGCATTTCTATGGTCAAATTTGGATCAAAATGTTTCCTATGTTCATAATTGTGCAGATGCTGCGGCTTTAATGCTTAAGAAGAAGATCCACAGGATACCCATCTTAAATGAGGAACAAAAAGTTGTAGGTAAGAGCTTCAAATTAAGAGAAGTGACATGTAATGTTCTTTGAGATTTTCAATGACGTACCTGATTCTAATTAAGTAATTTGAATTTTCTTAAACCAGGAATGGTTACCAGAACCGACATATTCCAAGTGCTGGAAACATAGGAGGTATAGTCCATCCTTTGAGCGTGCCCCTTCTGTTATGTTTATGAGGAATAAAGTCAAGGAGATGATTAGAATACTATATGGCTCCGACTCGTGGGTTGTGATGCTGTTATTTACTGTGATGAAACTATCTATTGCGGTTGTGGTTATTAGGTCATAATTTTGTAAAGCTTACCATGCTGTTTCCCACTGTCTTAGAACTGTTCTTTCAATTGGTATTGGTATCTGATGCTTAGGATAAACCCTTTGTATGTGGGTCCTTTTGCTGTCATCGAAAGCTAAACTTAAGTGCAGCATTAATTTAAACCGACATATATTTAAGAAAATCCAGAAACTAAGCATTTTGGCTCCATCCACTTAAGTCTCCATACTTTGAAGTAGTGATTATATTGTTATGTGTGCCCTGTTTTTTCTCTCTTGCATTGTTGGTTTAGCCATGTGCATTGTTGGTTTAGCCATGAGGTATCTAAGATCTTTATACTAATTGATGTGGTCCCAGGGCAGTGCTTAATTTCAGGCTTGTTTTATGAGAACTCTATATGTCTTGTGATAAATTATACAATATTGTATTGTTGTATAACATTGCTATGCACGGATCAAGGTGCTCTATGATCATTTGCTACTAGGATTCTTGAGAGCATCTAGAGTTGTTTAGGAGAAGCTTTCCTGAAGGGACAAAAACATGAGGACAATGGTCCAAGTTTTCTTCATTGGATGAACTGCAGTTTCTTTTGATTGAGAACTGTATCACAAGGATAGCCAATCATGAAACTTCTGGTTAAGTTAATTGTTCTGATAATTAGTCATAGACCGGATGCTGCTGGTGCTGGGTAGCTTCAATGCCCAAATTATATAACGAGCATGTCCACTAAATTGGTTGCCTTGCAAAATTATTTGACATTTTCACTTAGTCGGCTGCTTTCATAAGCAATGAAACTCGCCCACAGTGGCATATGCTGTTTGGGTATATGATGCGGGTAATAATAATGATGGGACATGAACTAACGTCACTTGCTTCCGGATGATGTCTCTTAGGTCACGCATACCGAGGAGCTACGGGGGTCGCCTGTCTCGTTCTGACCTGACAGCGTATGGCCGAAGCAAATCAAAACGCTGACCGAGGCACGTCGTCATCCTGCAGGAGCCAGGTCCTTCACGCAACGCCAATGCCGGTGTTAGACGTTATCAAAGGTACGACCCTGCTCCCTGCAAGCGGGCACATCAGGAAACGGTGACCCTCCCTATAAAAACCCTCGCGTTCGGAACGAAAGTGTAAAGAGGGCTGGATCAGATGAGAAAAACCCCCTGAGACTATCGATTGACTTAATCGTCGAAGGGGTCAGGCCGAGCTCTCCCGACCCGACCTATGTGCAGGGACGAAGACGGAGTGTCTCCCACAGAACGCCCAGGTGAGGAGTCCCCTCCCAGGGAAAACAGTGAGCCCGTCGCGATCGGACCAACGCAGTCAGCTACCTCAGCAATCTCAAGAGCCGTTTAGGAAGATCTCTGCTCATTTAGACCCGAACCCAACCGTGTTGGCCCCGAGGCTATGGCGTAAAGGTGTTGACATTAACAGTTTGGCGCTAGAAGGGGGGCCTGAATGTCAAGGGATCGGCAGATCGACCCAGATGAACACACAATTGAGGGGTCACACCTGATCGGGGCTCCGGGGGAACGCCCCCCGCATGGTGAACCTCGAGTTGAGCACCCCGCCTTGCCTTAGTCTCTTCCGGGAGAAGCTCAGTATCTACCTGGCCGCCTCCCGGCATGCGGTTAGCTCTGTCCTGACCAAAGAAGCCTCCGGGGAGCAGCTACCAGTCTACTACATCAGTCATATCCTAAGCGGGCCCGAGGAGCGATACCAGCCGATTGAAAGACTAGCACTGGCGCTCGTGTTAACAGCCCGAAAGTTGCGCCCCTACTTCCAAGCCCATCCAATTGAGGTAATTACCGACCGACTGCTCCGGCGAGTTGTCTAAATTTGACGTTGCAGGTCGCCTCCTCAAGTGGTCGATGGAGCTCAGCGAGTTCGACATACAATATGTACCAAGGACCGTCATCAAAACCCAATCGATAGCTGACTTCATCTCAGAACTAACTCAGCTCGAGGACGAGGATTCTGAGCAGGTTAGAGAAGGATGGGTCATGCGCGTGGATAGATCGGCCAACTCGAAGGGTGTGGGCGCGGGGCTAGTGTTGGAAGCCCCTGACGGACGTTCGTTCGAACGCTCCCTCTGCTTCGGCTTTCAAGCCACGAACAATGAGGCAGAATATGAGGCGCTCCTAGTAGGACTCAGGTTGGCTATTGAGATGCAGGTGGACGCCATACACGTCCTCACCGACTCGCAGCTGGTGGCCAAGCACCTCAGCGGCAGATACGAGGCCCGAGACCCGACCATGTCAAAGTACTTGGCAGAGGTAAAAAGCTTGTCCGCCAACATCTCTTGCTTTACGTTATCTAGGGTCCTGAGGAGTCAGAACGACCGAGCAGATGCGCTGGCTAAATTGGCATCAAAGTTGGTTCACCAAGCCTAGCCCGAGATCGAGGAGCTCCCTTTCTGCGCGATCGCGATCGCGGTTGTGTCCCTTGGCCGTAGTCTGCCCGAGTCCACCTCTACGCGGCCTCTTGGTCGCAGTCTGCCCGAGTCCACCTGTGCGCGACGTGCCCGCCTGAGCCGTGCCCCTCGGTCGCAGACTACCTGAGTCCACCTCTGCGTGGCCTGCCCGCCTGAGCCATGTACCTCGGTCGCAGACTGCCTGAGTCCACCTATGCGCGGCCTGCTTGCCTGAGCCGTGTTCCTCGGCCACAAACTGCCCGAGTCCACCTTTGCGTGGTTTGCCCGCCTGAGCCGTGTCACTCGGTCGCAGTCTACCCGAGTCCACCTCTACGCGGCCTGCCTGCCTGAGCCGTGCCCCTCGGTCGTAGTCTACCCGAGTCCACCTCTGCGCGTCCTACTCGCCTGAGCTGTGTACCTCGGCCACAGACTGCTCAAGTCCACCTCTGCGCAGTCTGCTCGCCTGAGCCGCGTACCTCGGTCGCAGACTGCACGATTCCTACACCTCGGCGCGACCTGCTTGCCCGAGTCTTCTGCCTTGCTAAGGTCACACCCCATGGTCACACGTCACATAAGACGACGGGCCAGCAACCGACCATCGCGACCCTCTGGGAAACCTTCCCGGCACTGACCAGAGGGCAAACCGGTAGGAACAACCAATGAAAGAAGAAGCCACGCTACGAACCCCTCTAGTAACAGCTGATGCATGGCTTCCTTCAGGGGGGAATGATGAGGGTAATAATAATGACGGGACATGAACTAACGTCACCTGCTCCCGGATGACGTCTCCCAGGTCACGCATGCCGAGGAGCTATGGGGGTCGCCTGCGTCGGTCTAACCTGACTACGCCTGGCCGAAGCAGACCAAAACGCCGACCGAGGCACGTCGCCATCCTGTAGGAGCCAGGTCCTTCACGCAACGCCAATGCCGGTGTCAGACGTTATCAAATGTACGACCCTACTCCCTGCAAGCGGGCACATCAGGAAACGATGACCTTCCCTATAAAAACCTTCGCGTTCAGAATGAAAGTAGAAAGGGGGCTAGATCAAATGAGAAAAACCCCTTGAGACTATCGACTGACTTGATCATCAAAGGGGTCGGGCCGAGCTCTCCCAACCCGACCTGTGTGCAGGGACGAGGACGGAGTGCCTCCCACCGAATGCCCAAGCGAGGAGTCCCCTCCCGGGGAAAACAGTGAACCCGTCGCGATCGGACTAACGCAGTCGGCTACCTCAGCAGTCTCAAGGGTCGTTCAGGAAGATCTCCGCTCATTCGGACCCGAACCCAACCGTGTTGGCCCCGAGGCCATGGCGTAAAGGTGTTGACACTAACAATATACTTCCTTGGCTGGCCTTTATGTTTCTAGAGAGGAATAAAGGGGTTTATTGTTCATATTTAAGCCGCTTTGTACTTAAAAGCAGAATCATAGCTAGCTACTGTGAGCAAAGAAATCATATAATCCACTTGATGGTGATAAGGGTAATAATAATGATGGGACACGAACTAACGTCACCTGCTCCCGGATGACGTCTCCTAGGTCACGCATGTCGAGGAGCTGAGGGGGTCGCCTGCCTTGGTTTGACCTGACAACGCCTGGCCGGAGCAGACCAGAACGCCGACCAAGTCACGTCGCCATCCTGCATGAGCCAAGTCCTTCACGCAACGCCAATATCGGTGTCAGACACTATCAAAGGTACGACCTTGCTCCCTGCAAGCGAGCACATCAGGAAATGGTGATATAAAAACCATCGTGTTCGGAATGAAAGAGAAAAAAGAAAGGTGAAGGCTGGATCAAATGAGAAAAACCCCCTCAGACTATCGACTGACTTGATCGTCGGAGGGGTCTAGCCGAGCTCTCCGACCCGACCTGTGTGCAGGGACGAAGACGAAGTGCCTCCCACTGAACGCCCAAGCGAGAAGTCCCCTCCCGGAGAAAGCAGTGAGCCTGTTGCAATCGGACCAACGCAGCCGACTACCTCAGTAGTCTCAAGGGTCGTTCAGGAAGATCTCTGCTCATTCTGACTCGAACCTAGGCGTGTTGGCCCCGAGGCCACGGCGTAAAGGTGTTGATACTAACAGTTTGGCGCTAGGAGAGCCTGAATGTCGAGGGATCGACAAATCGACCCAGACGAACCCACAACCGAGGGGTCACACCTGATCGGGGCTCCGGGGGAATGCCCGCCGCATAATGAACCTTGAGCTGAGCACCTCGCCGCGACCTTAGAGCGCTATTGGCGGTTATTCAATGACCCAAGCTTGTCGCTGCCCGAAGGCACCCCAACCGACCCGTCACCCGTATTGCTCGAGGCCTTTCAGGACCTCGCTCATCAAGTCCGAGCTTTGACCAGGATGGTACAGACCATTATCCTGCTCATTTTTCATTCGGCGCACCTGCCTACGATCCAACCATTGCGGCAACAGGAGCCGCCCGTTTGGGCTCACACGATACCTCCGGAGCTCCCCGCATCGCCTCGGGTTCGATCGGCCCCACTCGAGGATCGAGCGATGGGAAACCCGAGCGGCCGCCCGGAGCCCGAGGTGTTATCTTCAGATTCAACGGACTCTCTTGGAGCCCAGCTGTGCTTAGTTAGCCAACGACTCGACCAAGTGCAGATGGAGGTTCGTAAGTCAAAGGAAGAGCTCGGGGAGGACGCGCGCCAGGGGTCTCTGTTCGCGCTTGAGATACAAGATCAGTCAGTCCCCCCGAACTTCTGGCTCCCCTCTCTCGACTCATATGACGGCGCCACCGACCCAGCGGACCATGTAGCCGCCTTCCGCTCCCAAATGGTGCTGTACGGAACCTCAGACGCTTTGATGTGCAGGGCGTTTCCCACGACTCTGAGGGGGACAGCCCGCGCATGGTATAGCGGCCTAAAGGCTGAGGCGATCACTTCCTTTGATCAGCTCGCCAAAGACTTTGAGCTTAACTTCCTAGCTTACGCCTGGCCGAAGCCGTTCATTGCACTGCTCCTCGGACTTAACCAAAGGGAGGATGAGCCCCTCTCCCATTTTGTGAATCACTTTACCACGAAAATCCGGGTGTTGTCGAACGCTCATCCCTCTCTGTTAATGCAGGCGTTTATGATAGGTCTGCGACCTTCCAGATTCTTCTGGTCCCTCGTGGAGCGACCCCCTACCGCGGTACTGGAGATGCTCCAGCAGGCTAACCAGTACATCGCGACGGAGGCCTAGATGGCCGGATGGTCGGGAGGCAGGAGGAGCACAAAAGGATCAGGCTGGAGCCACCCCGGGGGCAACAGTCTACCGCACCAAGGCGCAGGTTAGACCGGCCTGACCCGCCGGTGTCGAGGTCCCCGTTTCCCGCCTTGGGCATGTCCCGAATGGATATATTTCTCCAAATAAGAGAAAAGGGGTTGCTTAGAACCCCCAACCCGATGAGAAGCCCGCGGGTGGAGCGACTTTTGGCAGCGGGCTTCATAGAAGAGGTCAAGTACCCACGGTGGCTGTCCAATGTACTCGTGAAAAAATCTAATGGGAGCTGGAGGATGTGCGTTGATTACATCAATCTCAATCGTGCATGCCCGAAAGACTGCTACCCTCTCCCGAGTATCGACTAGTTGGACGATATGACCGCCGGGCATGCTCGCCTCTCGTTTATGGACGCCTTCTCCAGCTACAATCAGATCAGGATGGCGCCCGAGGACCAAGAGCACACGGCCTTCCTCACCGATCAGGGGGTATATTTTTACAGGGTTATGCCGTTCGGGCTAAAGAATGCTGGGGCTACATATCAGAGAACCGTAAACAAGATGTTCGCCCAGCAGATCGAGCAAAATATGAAGGTCTACGTCGGTGACGTGATCGTAAAAAGCCGTACGGCAACGGCCCACCTGACCGACTTGGCCGAGACGTTTGCCACATTGCGAAGATATGGCATGTGACTCAACCCGATAAAATATGCTTTCGGTGTCAGCTCGGGAAGATTCCTCGGATTCATCATACACGAAAGGGGAATTGACGCCAACCCGGAGAAGGTCCAAGCAATCATCAGTATGCAGGCCCCTCGGACAATCAAGGAGTTGCAACGGCTGAACGGGAGGCTCGTCGCCCTATCTCAGTTTCTTTCCCGATTGGGTGATCGGTGCTTCCCCTTCTTTCGGGCCCTAAAAAACCCGAAAAACTTCTAATGGACGGTAGAATGCGAGAAAGCCCTCGTACATGTAAAACAACACCTGGCTAGCCTCCCCCGCCTTGCCTCAGTCTCTTATGGGAGAAGCTTAGTATCTACCTAGTCGCCTCCCGGCACGCAGTTAGCTCCGTCCTAACCTAAGAAACCTCCGGGGAGCAGCTACCAGTCTACTACATCAGCCATTTCCTAAGCGGGCCCGAGGAGCGATACTAGCCGATTGAAAGACTGGCACTAGTGCTCATGTTAATAGCCCGAAAGATGCGCCCCTACCTCCAAGCCCATCCGATTGAGGTAATTATCGACCGACCGCTCCGATAAGTTTTGTCTAAATTTGTTGTTGCAAGTCGCCTCCTCAAGTGGTCGGTGGAGCTCGACGAGTTCGACATATAAAATGTACCAAGAACCACCATCAAAGCCTAGTCGGTAGCCAACTTCATCTCAGAACTGACTCAGCTCATGGACGAGGATTCTGAGCAGGTTAAAGAAGGATGGGTCCTGCGCGTGGACGGATCGGCCAGCTCGAAGGGGGCGGGTGCGGGGCTAGTGTTGGAAGCCCCTGACGGACGTTCGTTCGAACGCTCCCTCCGCTTCGGCTTTCAAGCCAGGAACAACGAGGCAAAATATGAGGCGCTCCTAGCAGGACTCATGTTAGCCATTGAGATGCAGGTGGACGCCATACACGTCCTCGTCGACTTGCAACTGGTGGCCGAGCACCTTAGCGGCAGGGTCCCGAGGAGTCAGAACGAGTGAGCAGCTACGCTGGCTAAACTAGCATCAAAGTCGGTTCCCAAAGCCCAGCCCGAGATCGAGGAGCTCCCTTTCCACGCGATCGCGATTGCGGTTGTGTCACTCGGCCGCAGACTGCCCAAGTCCACCTCTGCGCGGCCTGCCCGCCTGAGCCGTGTTCCTCGGTCGTAGACTGCCCAAGTCCACCTCTGTGTGGCCTGCCCGCCTGAGCCATGTACCTCGGCCGCAGACTGCTCGAGTCCACCTCTACGCGGCTTGCCCGCCTAAGCCGTGTTCCTCGGCCACACACTACCCGAGTCCACCTCTGCGTGGCCTGCACACTTGAGCCAGGCCCCTCGGCCGCAGTCTACCCGAGTCCACCTTTGCGCGGCCTGCCCGCCTGAGCCGTGTACCTCGATCGCAGACTGCTCAAGTCCACCTCTGCGCAGCCTACCCACCTGAGCCGCTACCTCGATCGCAGACTGCACGATTCCTACACCTTGGCATGACCTACTCGCCCGAGTCTTCTGCCTTGCTAAGGTCACAACCCACGGTCACACATTGCATAGGACGATGGGACAGTAACTGACCATCGCGACCCTTTGGGAAACCTTCTTGACACTGACCAGAGGGCAAACTGGTAGGAACAACCACTGAAAGCAGAAGCCACGCCTCGGACCCCCCTAGTAACAACTGATGCATAGCTTCCTTCGGGGGGGATAATGATGAGGGTAATAATAATGATGGGACATGAACTATCGTCACCTGCTCCCGGATGATGTCTCCCAGGTCACGCATGCTGAGGAGCTGAGGGGGTCGCCTACCTCGGTCTGACTTGACAACGCCTAGTCGGAGCAGACCAGAACGTCGATCGAGGCACGTCGCCATCCTGCAGGAGCCAGGTCCTTCATGCAACGCCAATACCGGTGTCAGATGCCATCAAAGGTATGACCCTGCTCCCTACAAGCGGGCACATCAGGAAACGGTGACCTTCCCTATAAAAACCCTCGTGTTCAGAACGAAAGAGAAAAAAGAAAGGTGAAGGCTAGATCAAATGAGAAAAACCCCCTCAGACTATCAACTGACTTGATCGTCGGAGGGGTCGGGCTGAGCTCTCCGACCTGACTTGTGTGCAAGGACGAAGACGGAGTGCCTCCCACAGAGCGCCCAGGCTAGATGTCCCCTCCCAGAGAAAGCAGTGAGCCCGTCGTGATCGGACCAACACAGCCTGCTACCTCAGCTGTCTCAAGGGTCGTTCAGGAAGATCTCCGCTCATTCGGACCCGAACTCAGCGGTGTTGGCCTCGAGGCCACGGCGTAAAGGTGTTGACACTAACAGATGGCATTATGTAAATTGTCGTGGCCTCGGGGCCGACACGGCTTGGTTCGGGTCCTAAATGAGAGGGGATCTGGCTCAACGTCCCTCGGGGTTGCTGAGGTTACCGGTCGCACGCGTCTGAGCAGGTGGAGGCGCGTCGAGTTTTCTCTAGGAAGGGCTCCTCTCCTCGGCGTTCGAGGGAGCGGCTCCGTTTTCGCACCTACACACAGGTCGGGTCAGTAGCTCGGCCCGACCCCTCCAATGATCAAGTTAGTGGGTAGCCTTTTGTGGACCTCCTCAGAATTGAAGGGCAACAATGGTGGGTTGAGGGAAAAGAGATGGAAAGGGTCCAGTCTTCGGCCTCCTCCGCTTGGGACAAGGCACGGAGGGTTTTATAGAGTAGTTTACTATTACTGATGTGTTTGCTTGCAGGGAGCAAGGTCATACCTCTGATAGCGTCCGACACGGACGTTAGTGTTGCGTGAAGAATCGGGCTCGCGCAGGGTGCCTCGATCGTTGTTCTAGTCTAGCTCGGCCAAGTGTGTCAGGTCAAACCGATGAGTGAGATAACGTCGAGGAGTGGCTGACGTCAGTGCACATCTCATCACCATTATTACCCTCATCATATTCCCCCCCCCCCGAAGGGGGTCCGAGGCGTGGCTTCTGCTTCAAGTGGTTAATCCTTTCGGTTGGTTGCCGATCCGTTGTGGGAGTTATGGAGTTTCGGATCGAAGAGCGCGGTTCAGGCGGGTAGGCCGCGCAGAGGTGATCTCGGGCGACATTAGGCTGAGGAGCACGGCTCAGGCGGGTAGGCCGCGCAGAGGTGGTCTCAGGCGACATGAGGCCGAGGAGCACGGCTAAGGCGGGCAGGCCGCGTAGAGGTGATCTCGGGAGACATGAGGCCGAGGAATACGGCTCAGGCGGGCAGGCCGCCACATGAGGCCGAGGAGCACGGCTAAGGCGGGCAGGCCGCGCAGAGGTGATCTCGGGTGACATGAGGCCGAGGAGCACGGCTCAGGCGGGCAGGCCGCGCAGAGGTGATCTCGGGCGACATGAGGCCGAGGAGCACGGCTCAGGCGGGCAGGCCGCGCAGAGGTGGTCTCGGGTGACATGAGGCCGAGGAGCACGACTCAAGCGGGCAGGCCACGCATAGGTGATCTCGGGGGACATGAGGCCAAGGAGCACGGCTCAGGCGGGCAGGCCGCGCAGAGGTGAGCTCGGGCGACATGAGGCCAAGGAGCTACTTGGCTTGGATCAGTGACCCGTTATGCAGCGATGTGCGTACGTGGGTGGCCAGGTCATTCTCCGTCTGTGCGGGAGCCCAGGGGATGGTCACTTTCAAGAGTCGCCGGTTCCCGAGACTGAGAAGACCAGCGCTTCGGCCTCCACACCGTGCGCCTATTGGCTGCCACATCAAGCTATATTTATGGCAGAGTGACGTTTGGTCGTCCTGACGCGACGTGCTTCAGGAGAGGAAAGGTCACTGTTGGCGAGATTTCGTCTATAAGTAGCGTGCAGTTGGTTCCCTGCACGCCTCCTTGCATTTGTTTCAGTTGCTTCTTCGGACCCCATTGCTTCGTTCGCGTCGACCGTTCCTCTTCTCCCACCAAAGGTCAGTAAGGATGGTGTCCCCTTCCTCTTCTTCTCTACCTTCTTCACCTTCCACTTCGGGTAATGTCGGGAAAAAATGATGCCGCCGAGCCCTAATTCGTCATCCGACGAGAAGGCGGCCCGGGCCCTTGAAACCTTAATGTGGCCGCACGACCTCGACTCCACCGTGAGCGAGTCGTCGCTCGGCAACCTCCGGGAGTGCTATGGCATCTCGGAGGAATTCGTCCTTCTTGCCCCCGAGCCCGGGCAACGGGCGTACGACCCAATCCCAAAGGGTTTTGCCTTAACCCTAGATGCCTTTGAGGCGCCTCTCTCTGCATCCAATCATCAGTTCTTGTATCTCATGGTGGCGTATCTCTTCGTCACAGATGGCGCCGAACTCCTAGCGCTATCTGGTGGTGTTCCTAGGAGAGTGCCACTACGCCAATATTACCCCGACCCGATCTCTTTTCCTTTCCTATTTTCGCCTTTCTAAGGGGTCGGGGGGTTACTACTTGTCCGCCCGGTCAGACTTCCGGGTTAGCAGGGCTCCTTCCAGTAACAAGGGATGGAATGGGCGGTTCTTTTACGTTTGCTGCACGGAGGGCTGCAGCTTCGGGCTCCGATGGGCAGCGCGTGTGATCGATAATACTACCCCGGCTCTGAACGACGATGAGTACTGGGGGCTCCATCTGAAACATGACCGAGCAGTGGCTGGTCGAGGCGGGTCTTAGCCCGATGCCTCGAGGTATGCCCTAGTGGGTAGTATTAGGGTTTTTCTCTTGGGATCATTCGGTGTATTAACCAATGTTGGTATTTTTGTGCAGAAATGGTGAATCTCCGATCCCTGCGCAGGGGGCGGGCTATGTCGGCTCCATCCACAAGCCCACCGACCGAAGGAGGCACCGGTGGAAGTCGAGGCCGGTCGGCCTCGGAAGAAGGCAAAGACTTCAACCTCGAAGGCATTGGACGCGGCAGCAGGTCAGCCAGAGGGAGCCGTCACTGCACTGGCCGGACGCGTGGGGAGGAGCCTCAGGCGGGGCGAGGCTGGCCCCAGTAAGGAGGTGGCAGGGAAGGCGCCTCGGGAGCCTTCCATCAACGAACTTTGCCACCTCCCGGCGGGAGCGCAGGACGAGCCCTACCAGACTCGAGTGATGGGTGACCTCCCGCAAGGCCAAGCCTCAGACCCGCTGGTGGCCTATTGGGGAGGCCTCACCCGAGGGAACCGAGTATGGGCCGACGGGGACTCTGTGACCTCGTTCGTCCACGGCGGGCTTCATCCCGACATAGCTCGGGATCTGTACTCTTTGCCCTCCGAGGTTCTTCTTGGCAAATCTACCAAGTCTTTGCTATGGGTAAGCACCTCGCCACCGGCTCCCTGTCAGCACATGAATGATATTGTTCTGATTCCTTTTTCTATAGGGCCATCATTATGTCGTGGTGTTGATGGACCGCGTTCGCGACGCGGGTCGAGTCATCGACTTTTTGAGCGATCGCAACGCCGAGCTCCAAAAGCAGATCGAGGAGGTTCACGCTGGGGCGACTCCCGAGGCGATCACAGCGCCGAGCAGCATGCCTCGGATCTGGAGGCGGAGGTGACGCGCCTTAGGTTCGAGCTTAAGTCGACCGAGGAACAAAATAAGGAACTTCAGACGCATCTGAAGGGGGCTCGGGCCGAGGTCCGACAGGCGAAGGGAGAAGTGGTCATGCTGACCCAAAAACTGGAGGAGGCACGCACCGAAGCGCAGGGAGCTTCTGAGGCCCTTGCTGACAAGATCCGCCAGAGGCCTGAGAAAGACAAGAGACTGATTGAGGGCTACAAAGAGTCCTCGGGCTTTCAGCTTGGCCTGATTTGGACAGGACAGGTCTCATATGAGTACGGGTATCGAATTGCTCTAGCCTACTTCAAAGCGCGCCACCCCAACCTTGAGGTCGCAGAAGACCCATTCGACTCCTTCCCCGAGGACCTGAACATCGATATGCCTGAGGAGGTCCCTTTTGACAACAGTGTCGAAGCTCCCGAGAAATAATGTAGTTGTTTTGTAGTTTTTTCTAACTTGTTCGTCGGGTGTCGGTCAATGATGTAATGTGTCGCCTGGTCCTGTAACCTAATTTTTATTGGAATGAAAAGAGTTTTTGTTTAAACTTTTGCCCTGCCTCTTTTCTTTTTACTATGCGAAAAATCTTTTAAGATTTTGCACGTTCCAAGTTCTTGGCAAGGGGTAGCCTTGCATTGTTGCGAGTCGGTATGTGTCGACTCTAACAACATCGATCACCCGATAAGGTCCTTCCCAATTGGGGGACAGCTTACCGCGCGCTCGGGTCGGGTCGCTGACTTCGGCCTTGCGTAGGACCAAGTCGCCTAATTTAATTGGTCGGGGCCGGACCTTCCGGTTGTAGATTCTTGCGACATCTCTCTTGTAGGAGAGGGCTTTTAAGTGCGCGTCAGCACGTCGCTCCTCGAGCATATCGAGCCCGGCTCGAAGTCCCTCGATCGTTGTCCTTTCCTCGTAGTTTTTCATTCGAAGGGTGGGAAAAACTACTTCGGGTGTTAGGACGGCCTCAGTCCTGAATGCGAGGCTGTAGGGGGACTCTCCGATCGCAGTTTTTGGGGTGGTACGCAAGGACCATAAGACGCTAGGGAGCTCGTCCGTCCAAGCCGATCGAGCCACGGACACTCTTCTTTTGAGTCCGTCCAAAATGGATCGATTGGTTACCTCCGCTAGTCCGTTCGTCTGGGGGTGGGCCACCGAGCTGAACCTTAGTTGGATCCCGTAGTTCGCGCAAAACTCCTGGAATCGCGCGCTGGCGAACTGGGGCCCATTGTCCGTGATGATGGTCCTGGGCAAGCCAAACCGAGTCACTATGTTTTTCCACACAAACTTCTCCACTTGCTGTTCTGTGATCGTCGCTAGTGGTTCGGCTTCAACCCACTTGGTGAAGTAATCCACTCCCACGACGATGTACTTCCGTTGTCCCAAGGCTGGCGGGAAAGGTCCGAGGAGGTCCAACCCCCACTGTACGAATGGCCATGGACAGTCAATGGGGGCAAGCGGAACCACGGGCTGCCGGGGCATGCGAGCGTGCTTCTGGTACGAATCGCACCGTTGCACATAAACCTTCACGTCTTAGCACATGGTTGGCTAATAGTACCCTTGGCGGGGGATCTTGTTCGCCAAGGTTCGCCCACCGATGTGTTCTCCACAGATCCCTTCGTGGACCTCGGCCAGAACCGACTGAGCCTCTTTGGGTTCTAAGCACCGTAGGAGAGGGTGCGAGAAGGACCTCTTATAGAGTCGTCCACCCATCTCAGAGTACCATGCCTGCATATGGCGCAGGCGTCAAGCTGCAGCGTCGTCAGGAGGAAGGGTCCCGTCCCGTTTGAAGCGTAGTATCTCTTGCACCCATGTGCTCTGCACGTCGCCCGAGGTCACAGCAACAATTGCGATTGCACGGAAGGGGAGCTCCTCGACCTTAGGCTGGGCTTCGGGAGCCGACCTTGACGCCAACTTAGCTAGTGCATCGGCTCGCTCGTTCTCGCTCCTCAGGACATTAGATAATGTAAAGCGAGAGAATTTGGCGGTCAGGTTCTTTACCTTTGCTAGGTACTTCGCCATGATTGGGTCCCGAGCCTCGTAACCGCCACTGAGGTGCTCGGCCACCAATTGCGAGTCGGTGAGGATGTGTATGGCGTCCACCTGCATCTCAATGGCCAACTTGAGTCCCGCTAGGAGCGCCTCATATTCCACCTCGTTGTTCGTGGCTTGAAACCCTAAACGGAGGGGGCATTCGAACGTTCGTCCGTCGGGGGCTAATAACACCAGCCTCGCGCCTACGCCCTTCGAGCTGGCCGATCCGTCCACGTGCAGAATCCAACCTTCGGTAAGTTGCTCGAGACCCTTGTCCTCGATCTGAGTTAGTTCCGAGATGAAGTCGACTACGGACTGGGCTTTGATAGCGGTCCTTGGCATGTATCGTATGTCGAACTCGCCAAGCTCCACCGACCACTTGAGAAGGCGACCTGCAACATCGAATTTAGATAAAACCTGCTGGAGCGGTTGGCCGGTGATTACCTTAATTGGATGAGCTTGGAAGTAGGGGCGTAGCTTTCAAGCTGTCAGCACGAGCGCCAAAGCCAGTCTCTCGATTGGCGGGTACCACTCCTCAGGCCCGTTTAGGACATGGCTGACATAATAGACCGGTAGCTGTTCGCCGGAGGCCTCTTTGGTCAAAACGGAGCTAATCGCGTGCCGGGAGGCGGCCAGGTAGATACTGAGCTTCTCCCCGAAAGAGACTGAGGCAAGGTGGGGGAGGTTGGCTAGGTGTTGTTTTACTTGTTCAAAGGCTTCCTCACACTCCGTCGTCCATTGGAAGTTCTTTGGGTTCTTTAGCGCTTGGAAGAAGGGGAGGCAGCGATCACCCGATCGGGAAAAAACTGAGATAGAGCGGCAAGCCTCCCGTTAAGCCGCTGTAAGTCTTTGATTGTCCAGGGGGACTGCATACTGATGATTGCCTGGACCTTCTCTGGGTTGGAGTCGATCCCCCTTTCGTGTATGATGAACCCGAGGAATCTTCCTGAGCTGACGCCGAAAGCACACTTCGTGGGGTTGAGTCGCATGCCATACCTACGTAACGTGGCGAATGTCTCGTCCAAGTCGGTGAGGTGGGCCGCTGGGGTTCGGCTTTTTACGATCATGTCGTCGACGTAAACCTCCATGTTTCGCCCGATCTGGCGAGTGAACATCTTGTTTACGGTTCTCTGATATGTGGCCCCAGCGTTCTTTAGCTCGAACGGCATAACCTTGTAAAAGTATACCCCTTGGTCGGTGAGGAAGGCCGTGTGCTCTTGATCTTCGGGCGCCATTCTGATCTGGTTGTAGTCGGAAAAGACATCCATAAAGGAGAGACGAGCATGCCCAACCATCGTGTCGACCAACTGATCGATCCTCGGGAGGGGGTAGCAGTCTTTCGGGCATGCACTATTGAGACTGGTGTAGTCAACGCACATCCAACAGCTTCCATTGGATTTCTTCACGAGGACTACATTGGATAACCATCGGGGGTATTTGACTTCTTCTATGAAGCCTGCCACCAAAAGTCGCTCCACCTCTTCACGGACAGCCAGTTGCCGATCAAGAGCTTGTCGTCGGGGCTTCTGCTTCATCGAGCGAGCATCGGGCGAAATGTTAAGGTGGTGTTGAGCAACCTTCGAGTCGACGCCCGTCATGTCGGATGGCGACCAGGCGAAGACGTCGACGTTCTCCTGCAGGAAGCCGACGAGCTACTCCCGCTCCTGCTCGGGTAGTTCCGACCTAATTTTGACCGTCTGGTCTAGCCGACCCTCTAGCAGCGGTAGGTCAATAATGGACTCCTTCGGCTCGGGATGTGGGGTCGGCTTCTTCGTTTCCCAGAGATCTCCCAGGGGTTGTTCGACCCTCGCCCTTTTGTGTAATGAGACTGCCGTCAGGTAGCAGCGCTTGGATTCTCGGGGGCTTCCCCAGACTTCCCTGACCCCAGCGTGGGTCGGGAACTTCACCGTTTGGTGGTAGGTGGAGACTACCACCCTGACCTTGTTGAGGGTCGGGCGACCGAGGATGGCGTTGTATGTAGTGGGGAGGTCCACCACTAAAAAGGTGGACATCACCGTCTTCGATCTTGGTGCTGCTCCTAAGGTTAGGGGCAAAGTGACAGCTCCGAACGACAAAATCGAATCGCCGGTGAACCTGATGAGCGCCAAACACATCAGCTCCAAGGCTTCTATAGCCAACCCAAGCTTCTGAAAAGCATCAAAATAGAGTACGTCGGCTGAGCTCCCTGTGTCGATCATGATCCTTCTCACGTGGGCGTTAGCGATCCTGGCTGTTATTACAAGTGCATCGTCATGCTCTGATCGCTCAGCGCCCCCATGAGGGAACGTGACTTTGGGATCGGGGCTGCGTCTGGGTGCATCGACTTCGGCGGAGCGGGCGTATGCCTTCCTTCCGGACATACTGTTTCCTCTGGATGCCGGGTCGCCCGTGATAACGTCGATCTAGCGTTCAACGGGGCCGTCCGGGTGGGGCGAAAGCTCCTTGCCTTGCCGGATGTACCGTCCGAGGTGCCCTCTGCGAACGAGCTCTTCGATCTGGCGCTTCAGCTCGCGGCACTCCTCAGTGTCGTGCCCGCTTTGCCGGTGGAAACGGTAATACTTCGACTGGTCCACGAGTTCCCACGGGCTTTTCATCGGGTTGGGGGCCCTAAGCAGCCCCTTTTCCCTTATTTGGAGAAATATCTCCGTTCGAGACGCGCCCAAAGAGGGGAGCGGGGACCTTGACGTCGGCGGGTCGGATCAGTCCAACCGGCGCCTCGGCGTGGCAAACGGTTGTCCCCGGGCCAGCTCCGGCCTATCCCGTTTACGCTCCTCCCACTTCCCAGCCATCCAGGCCTCCGTCGCAATGAACTGGTAACTGGTTCGTCCGTTGAAGCATCTCGGGTACTGCGGTGGGGGGTCGCTCCACGAGGGACCAAAAGAATCTGGAAGGTCGCAGGCCTATCATAAATGCCTGCATTAATAGAGAGGGATGAGCATCCGATAACCCCCGAATTTGTGTTGTAAAGCGATTCACAAAATGGGAGAGAGGCTCATCCTCCCTTTGGTTGAGTCTGAGGAGTAGTGCCACGGATGGCTTTGGTCGGGCATAGGCCAAGAAGTTAAGCTCGAAGTCTCTGACGAGTTGATCAAAGGAAGCGATCATCCCGGTCTTCAGGCTGCTATACCATGCGCGGGCCGGCCCCCTCAGAGTCGTAGGAAATGCCCTGCACATCAAAGCGTCAAAGGTTCCATACAGTGCCATTTGGGCGTGGAAAGTGGCCACGTGGTCCGATGGGTCAGTGGCACCGTCATATGCATCCAGAGAGGGGAGCCAAAAATTTGGGGGAACTATCTGATCTTGTATTTCGGGTGCGAACGGGGATCCCTGGTGTGTGTCCGCCCCGAGCTCTCCCTTTGATCTGCGAACCTCCCCCTGCACCTCGTCGAGTCGCTGGCTAAGAAAGCATAGCTGGGCTCGCAAGGAATCCGTTGAATCCGAAGATAATGCCTCAGGTTCTGGGTGGCTCCTCGGGTTTGCCATTACTCGGTTCCCGAGGGGAGCCGATCGGTCCCGAGGCAAAGTATGGAGCTCAGGAAGTGGCGTGTGAGCCCGAATGGGCGGCTCCTGTTGCTGCAGTGGTTGGATCGTGGGCGGGTGCGCTGGGTGAGAAACGAGCGGGATAATGGTTTGTACCATACCCATTAGAGCTCGGACTTGATGAGCGAGGTCGTGAAAGGCCTCGGACGACACAGGTGACGAGCCGGCAGGGGGACCTTCGGGCGGCGACAAAAATGTTGGTGTAAACAACTTTATGCCGTGGTCTCGGGGCCGATACGGCTTGGTTCGAGTCCTGAATGAGAGGGGATCTGGCTCAACATCCCTCGGGGTTGCTGAGGTTGCCGGACGCACGCATCTGAGCAAGTGGAGGCGCGTCGGGTTTTCTCCAGGAAGGGGCTCCTCTCCTCGGCATTCGGGGGAGCGGCTCTGTCTTCGCACCTGCACACAGGTCGGGTCGGTAGCTCGGCCCGACCCCTCCGACGATCAAGTTAGTGGGTAGCCTTTTTGTGGACCTCCTCCTTCTCAGAATTGAAGGGCAGCAATGGTGGGTTGAGGGAAAAGAGATGGAAAGGGTCCGGTCTTCGGCCTCCTCCGCTTGGGACAAGGCGTGGAGGGTTTTATAGAGTAGTTTACTGCTCCTGATGTGTCTGCTTGCAGGGAGCAGGGTCGTACCTCTGATAGCGTCCGACACGGACGTTAGTGTTGCGTGAAGAACCGGGCTCGCGCAGGGCGTTGGCATGCCTCGATCGTCGTTCTAGTCTGGCTTGGCCAGGTGTGTCATGTCAAACCGATGAGTGAGATAACGTCAAGGAGTGGCTGACGTCAGTGCACATCTCATCAATGCTGTTCCGACAGGCATGGTGTTGGAAGACCGAATGGTTTCTTTGCGTTCTGAAGTGAAGCAAGGGCTCGGGGGAAGGCTAGAGACCTGTCAAAGACAGTAAAATTTATCATCATATTTATTCGTCGAGCTCTTCTTTGTTGGTTTGGTAGTCACCTGTATAGCTCAATCACGGAGCTCTTCTTCACATCGTGTCTTGCAGATGCAAGGCAATGCTTAGTAGAAGAGCATAACAAAAGAACTACAGCAAATTACAAAGGTAAAAAAGGAAAAAGGAGCAGAACGAAGAGGTACAAATTGTTGTTAGGAAGGATAGGCCGAACTAGATACGAATGGTGATTTGGACTTGGCGGAAGAGCGGATGCTGGTAGCAGATAAGCTGGAATTGTTGCTGGCACTATGACCCTGTTGGCACACCAACGCAATGCTTGACGCCGACGTCGTAGCATCAACTGCCGCACTTGGTTCTGCCTTCTTGAGGAGGAAGTCCACCTTCGCATACTCCTCCCTTTCATGGCGGATCTCTTTGAGCATTGCGGCCACGTCCTTCATGGTCGGCCGCTCGTCTGGAGTGGCGCTCACGCACAGGAGTGCCACGCCGAGCACTTGCAGCATCTCCTGCACGTCCGTCTCCGGCCGACCTTTGAGGCTCGGATCGAGCACCTCCAGGCTCCCCCTCCGCCGCTGCACCCAGTCCACCACATGCAGCCCCTCGGGGATCGTGGGGTCGATCGGCTGCTTCCCAGTTAGCACTTCCAGCATCACCACGCCGTAGCTGTATACGTCGCTCTTCTCCGTGATCTTCATCATGTATCCATACTCTGCAAACGATTCACCGCAATCAGGCATTTGTAGGTATTCCCTGCAGCAACGAGACAGCAAAATTCGAAACAGATACCAACCGGGAGCAATGTAGCCATAGGAACCCGCGACGGTGTTCGAGGACCGAGCAAGATCCCCGTCCTCCACGAGCTTCGCAAGCCCGAAGTCGGCGAGGTAGGCCTCGAAGTCGAGGCCGATGAGAATGTTGTTGGCCTTGATATCTCTGTGAACTATCGGCGGAACACAATCATGGTGGAG
Source organism: Musa itinerans (assembly GCA_001649415.1). NCBI lineage: Eukaryota > Viridiplantae > Streptophyta > Magnoliopsida > Zingiberales > Musaceae > Musa > Musa itinerans. Next base: position 65,506 of record LVTN01000257.1, read on the forward strand.
GTAGGCAAGACCCTGGGCGGCCCCGAGGACGATCTGATACCTCAAGTCCCACTCCAGTGAGAACCCGGTGCGCTCGTGGAGCAGCCCCCCCAGGCTGCCGTTGGCCATGTAATCGTACATCAGCAGCCGGGTGTTCTTGTTCCAGCAGCACCCGAGGAACCTCACGATGTTCTTGTGCCGGATGGAACCGAGCGTCCGCACCTCAGCCGAGAACGAGTCTCTGACTCTGCTGCTGTTACAGTCCTCTTTGGCCGCCATTTTCCCCGCCGATGCACTCGTTGGCCATAGCTTCTTGACGGCGATGGCTTCCCCGTTATCCATTTGGACGCGGTAGACCACTCCGGAGCAGCCTTTCCCGATAACGTTGGCATCCACCAGGCTACGCACAACCTGGTCCACCGAAAAGCTCAGTTTCTGGAAGGGAGTGAACTGCCATGGCCAAGACATCCCGCCGCCCATCTCGGAGTCATCGTCTTCGCTGCCTTTCCCTGCTGCCATTCTTTTCGCCCTTATGGTTGCGATCAACCCGAGAAGCATCGCGACCGTCGAAGTGATCAGCAGTGCTATGGCTAACTTCAACCTGTGCACTCTTCTGCTCTCCGCCTCTGCCGTCATGATTGGCCGCCCGTTGGCGTCCAAGGTGACGAAGCACACGTCTCCACCGTGGGTGCAGAGCCCCTGGTTGCCGGCAAGATCGGAGGCCGAGAGCTGGCGAAAGAGCTTGGTGTCGGGGAGGTAGCCGGTGAAGTTGTTGTTGGAGACGTTTAGTGTGACCAGGTTTTCTAGTTCAGAAAGAGGTGCGAGACTACCGTCGAGCAGGTTGTACGATACGTCGAGCACCGATAGTTTACTGAGGATAGAGATCTTCTCCGGGATCGGTCCGGTGAGCGCATTCCTGCTGAGATTTAGAGCAATGTCAAGCCTCTCGATGAGGCAGAGGTCAACCGGGATGCCGCCAGTGAGTTGGTTGCTACTAAGGTCAAGCAATTCGAGGTTCGAGCACTGGCCAAGCGACGGTGGTATCGGGCCGGTGAGTGAATTCCCACTAAGCACGAGCTTGTTCATGGAAGCCAACTTGCCAAAGCTACCGGGGATCGGCCCCGTAAGCTGGTTGAGCGACAGATCGAGTACCTCCAGTCTGGTGATCCAAGATAAGGAATCGGGTACGGCACCGGAGAGCGTGTTGTTACTGAGGTTGACCATTTGGAGCTGGGAGCAGTTGCCGATGGAAGCAGGAACAGGGCCGGTGAGCCGGTTGGCGGAGAGGTCGAGGAAGTCGAGGCTCTTAAGCCCGCCGATCTCGACCGGGATGGGGCCGGCAATGCGGTTGTTGGCGACGCGGAGTCGAATGAGGGAAGTGCACCTGCCAATCTCGGCGGGTATTGGGCCGGAGATGTCGTTGGAGAGCAGCAAGAGCTTGGTGAGGTTGGGAAGGAGGAAGAGGCCGGGGGGCATGGGGCCAGTGAGGTGGTTGTGGGAAAGGTCGAGCGCCTGGAGGTTCGACAGCGAGGCGAGGGAGGAAGGTATAGCGCCTTCGAGCAGGTTCTGCCACGCGAAGAAGACGGCGAGCGACTTGAGCGCCGCGAATTCCGCGGGGATGAGGCCGGAGATCTGGTTGGTGTCTATCTGGAGCTGGAAGAGCGACGTGAGGTTGGCAAGAGAAGGCGGTAAGGATCCGGAGATGTTGTTGTCACTTAGCATGAGATCTTGGAGGTTCGAGAGCGCGCCCAAAGATGGAGGGATGGCGCCGGAGATGGAGTTGATGGAGAGGTCCATGGATCGGAGGGAAGAAAGGCCACCGAACTCGTCCGGAATGGGGCCGGAGAGCACATTCTGCCACATGAGAAGCCTCTCGAGCTTCGGCAGCCGCCCGAGCGACGGTGGCAGCGGACCGGAAAGCGAATTCTCGTAGAGGTAGAGGTTGACGAGCGACGAGCAGTTGCCGAGCTCCAGCGGGATCGACCCGGACAGCATGGTGGTGTAGATGGACAGCGTTTGGAGATTGGACAGCCGGCCAAGCAACGCCGGAATGGGGCCGGATATCTTAGTATCGGCAAGGCCGAGGACAGATAGGTTGGCGCAGCGGGAGAGGGAGTCGGGTATGGATCCCGAGAGGTCGCGGTTGCCGCCGGCACGGAGGGTCTCGAGGAGGGAGAGGTTGCCGAGGGAATCCGGGATGGGGCCGGAGAGACGGTTGTCGAAGATGATGAGGTGGCGGAGGCTGGCGGCGGCGCTGAGCTCCTCCGGGATGGGGCCGGAGAGCTGGTTGGAGTTGATTATGAGGGAGGCGAGGTATGGGAGGCGGAAGAGGGCGGGGGGTATGGCACCGGAGAGGGAGTTGGAGCTGAGGTCGAGGAGGGTGAGGAGGGAGCAGGCGGCGAAGTCGGTCGGGATGGTACCGGTGAGGTTGGCATCGGAGACGACGAGGGTGGTGAGGGAGGGTAGGACGCTGCACAGCCCGACGGGGAGGGGGATGGTCAGGGGAACGGATTGGATGGTGATGGCGGACACGGAGCCGGCGGCGTTGCAGGTGATGTGGCTCCACTTGCACGGCGTCGCGTGCGCCGGGTTCCAGTCAGAGAGCGCTCTGGATAAGGGGGAGGAGGAAGAGGAGTTGATCCACCGGTAGAGCGCAGTGACTTCTTGGGTGGCAGAAGCTAGCGAAGAGGAGGAGAAAGACGGCAGTAAGAGTAGCAGCGGCAGGAGGAAACAGAAGCGGACGAGAGGGAGGAGGAGGAGGAGGCAGTTGTGGCATGGGAATGATGGAGGGTGGCCAGCCTGCCTCGACCTCAACCTCGACCTCGGCATCATCAAAGCCCCTCCTCGGCTTCAAATCCCAACTCGCTCTCCTCCCCCGGTGCTCTCTCACTTCTTGTTTTGCATTGGGTATCCCCTCTTTGTTTGCTCTCCCTCCCTCCGCTTCCCCTCGTTTAAATCTCTATTCCCTGAGCACCTCAAAGCCATTTTCGTTTGGGTACGACCCACCGAGTTCAATTATTCGGAAGGGTGGGACGCGAGTCGGGCGCACTGGGTTGCTTGCGACGTCGGATCGCATGACGCGCCGGGCAGCAGCAAAGTGACGACGTGCCTCGGTGGGAGGAGCTGTTGTGCAGGTGGCTACTGTTGCACTCCCTAAACAAGTCCTATGGATTCGCGCGCGGTGTGTTGAAACGGGATGCTCTCTCTCTCTCTCTCTCTCTCTCTCTCTCTCCGGTGGCGAGTGTCGTTTCGGAAAACACGGAGCATCTCAACGCAGTGTTTCGTGTGGGATAGATAAAGAAAGATAAACACAGTAACGACACGAACAAAACGTAACTTGTGAGAGTTACTGATATGATTCTTCGATCTTGCTCCTTACTCGCTTACGGTTTTTGCTATTCTCTTCCACAGCGAGGCAGTGCTGAGCTCTACTCTCCCTTTCTTGTGGCTGTGGCTTCGATGGCTTGTTGGGAGAGCCTCTGAGCTCCCTCGTTCGAAGCTCCAAAGCCTAATAAATATGCAGTGCTTGTGACGGTGAAGCGTGTCGCTATACTTTTTAGAGGCCGGTCATGTTCGCGTGGGTGTGTCGTCTTCTGGTCAAAGTGGGTCATGATGTGTCCCATACAGATCATATTGTACAGAATAAGGTTTGGCCTATAGCCTTAGGACTCCATGAACTCTGACTTCCTTCTTACGATGCATACAGAGTAAACACTCATAGTAACTACACACCGTCTTTATTATGTTTGTCTACTGATAAGAACAGGGCTGATTGGTCTGTGGCTTCACATGCGCTGCACGTGCTATACACTGATATTACCCACCATTACAAGGGGCACTGTGAGAGAAGAGAGATAAAATAGAATAACTGTTGTCCAAACTCTCCGTAGTCATCCATGTTGAGCTCACACCCCATGTTTGAAATTACCAGTGCATTTACCCACATCCCAAGGCCTAAACCACATGGTGGTAGATTCCACCGCTTCCCTCCTCCCTCTCGGCTCTAACCTCGTCGATACCGCGACGCAACAAGCAGTGAGGTTAGTGGATGCAACGCAAAGGGGGGTCAACTTCAGCTACAGTTCCTTGGCCCATACAACATAAAGCTAAGCGGCGGTTTCCGGTGACGCCCTTGTTTTAAGGGTCTTCCGCCTCGGGCCACACACTCCCTACTCGAATCTATTGGGACCTCAGTGGGCATATTGAAAGAATGGGTTCCTCGCAGGATACTGGTGTGGGAATAGGAGGATCCATGCATATAAAGAGTCTCACGTGACCGAGACATAAACAAGCGATCCATCTACTTAAAAGCATACAAAAAGAAGATAGGATAAGCTAAAAGAAAACAGAGGATGGTCCTTTTCGATAGCTATAAGCCATGGGGGAAGGCGTGAGGAGGGAGAACAAACCTGATCTTGGTCCAAGTATCCCGGGCTAAAGCAAAGGAAGCATCGACTGGAGCTGCAAGCCGGAGAGAGGGTGTTATTATTAGCCAGCAAAAGCAGCAAGGCACATGGTGGATCACTAGTGCTTTCCTTGACCACCATGGCTGATGTGATGCTGCTTCATCGCCAGTCTTGCCGCTGAAGCAACTCGGTAGTGGTGGTGGTGGTGGTCCGTGACATGGTGCATGAACTTCTCCCAACTCGCTTGACCCAATAGCATTCGATTGGGTTCGAGTCCACCGGATGGTGGAGGAAGAAGACCCACCAAATTACAAGGGTCAATGTCGAGTCTCGCCAGAGTCTGCTGAGAACGAGGCTTAGGGACAAAAAGGTTTCCTATATTGCAATAAAAAACAGAGCAAGCATAAAGTATTGATCGAATGATGAACGATTGCTTCCGTTCTCGCACGCATAAATAACAATTTGGTTGTTTATCTACTTTGCACTCATATATATGACTACTTCGAGTCAACGAATGCATACTCCTGTTCTGTATCAGGCTCCTTAATGCTTATTAGTAATTGGGAGGCAACCAAACATAGTCTTTGATCACGCAAGAGGGCATGATTGGGTGGCCAACAGTGGGTGACAGGGTGCAGAATTGGCCATGGTAGGATCACAGCTTCAATATCTTGTAATATTATTAAGCTCAGAGTTGTATTCGTGCAAGGAGCAGAGCCGGTGGAACAGAGGAAAGGTTTATGTATTGCTTGCCAACAGAGAGCTTGTTGGAGAAGGCTAATTTTGTTCAGGGCTCACCAACAGTTCTTCAAAATGGCACTCCAGAGGAAGGCGACAGAATTTTCTGATACTGCTATCATGTAATCAGTGAAGTTGGTGGCCAATTTCCATCGACAACAATTTGTAAGCCGGTTGACCGGAGTAAAGATCTAGCTTTTTCGATTGTTGATGATGCTCATGCAACCCGAGCTTCCTACGGGCATACAAAAAACCTAGACAAATGAGGGAAGTGAAAGTTTGCTGAAGATACAGAGCAGATGAAACGCAGCCTCCATTGTTTCACAAGTGAGACCATTGCAGAAAAAGCTAGGTTTGCGGAATCGGAATCGAATTCGAAACATAATAGCATAACCTGAATGAGACCATTGCAAATCACACATATCAACCTTTCATGCTCACCACTCAACAGTTCGACAAAGATGGACTGAACTTGTAAAGCTCTACTCAAGAATCAGAACCCTCCTCGCTATCATAACATGGGGCTCTGGACTGAATGGTTACACGAGCTCCCGACGTAAGTCTGCAAGAAGCAAGTATAATCTATCAAGTGAAGAAGGAGCACTCGATCATAATAATGGTTGATTAAGGGCAAGGAGAAACATAACTTTCCTCGATCATGATCACCTTCTCCTTTCTTTCATTTGTAGATTCTACACCAGTGGATGATTCATTGACTGACAAGGTGATCCTTTGGTTTTCGCTTTGAGATACTTCCCTGCAGTCTAGTCCAGCAGAAGATTTCCTCGAGCCATCTGAGATAGATGACATACTTTCTTCATTTTTAGGCTGCTTGTCGGATGCTATTTTAATCGTACGAGGGAGACACTTTGAGGGTGATGAATCCATTAGCTCTGAGTCTGGTGTCTTGCAATTCCTGTGAATTATCGAGTTATATATATGAAGAGCTAATTTAGCAGCATCATCAAAAGAATAAGAAGCACAGTGCAAGCTACTACGGAGACTAAACACTTGGATGTATGTGTATTGCTAAATAAATACTAGGATAAGAATGTAAGAATAAGAATCAAATACACAAGTGAAAATTTTCAAACGTATTCATATAAGAATATGACTTCTTGTCAAATCCCAGCTTATCCTGCCATATTACCGACAGCATTAGCTTCTTTAGACTCAACTTATAATGATTTAAGTTCATCAAGTCAAGAAATTTTATAGTATGCAGTAAATACCCTACATTTAGATGATAATGGAAATACTGGCACCAATAAGTGCTCGACAAGTGGTAACCTAGTCAACACGAGGAGAGTAAGAGACAAATACTAAAGGAATATTTTGCTTATACCTCAGAATATTTTTCAGGTAAAACCCAATATAAAAAACCCATCAGGCCATAGAAATCGAAGTCGGTTATTGTTTACTAAATTTACTCCATCTCATCGGTTACTGACTTGAATATCCAAAGGACATGGTCAAGAAACCCACCCGACCTAGGTTTTCATGTAGATTAGGAGTGTGCACACACCCGAGACCACCTTAGCCCTCGAGCCAGAGTCCAAGTCTCCCTTTTGACTACGTTAGACTTTTTGCGCACGCGACCGAAATCAAGTCGGGCTGATTTGGATATCATCGACATCATTATCATTAATTTGATGTTAGAAGAAGAGCCCACACCATAAGAACGTCATTTAGTTAACCCACTCAATGGTCACTCTAACAAGGGTGCTCCCACCCCTCATCCACAACGTGACCGAAATGACCCAAAGTGTTACTATGATGATAACATGGCTCGAAGCGTTCTGTATGACGACAGCTCAGTCAACATAGCCCGAAGCACTCCTCTACAATGACAAAACAACCAAAATAGCCTGAAGTGCTCCGATGATGCGATCAACACAACCCAAATTGCTCCTCTACGAAAGCAACACGATTGACATGACCTTGAAGCGCTGATATACAAAAATAACATGACCGACACAACCCGAAGCACTCCCTAAAATGATAGCTTAGTCGAAATGATCCGAAGCACTCTCTACGATGATACTATGGCCAACACGCCCCAAGCGCTCCTTTATGATAATAGCACGATCGAAATGGCCTAAAGTGCTCCCTGCGATGACAACACGACTGACACGGCCTAAAGCATTGCTCTACGACAATAGCATAACCGACACGATCTAAAGTACTCTCCTACGATGATAGTGCAACCAAAATGGTCTTAAATGCTCCATACGATGACAACATGGCCAACACGATTCAAAGTGCTCCTCTATGACAATAGCGCAACCAAAATGATCCAAAGCACTTCCTACAATGATAACGTGACCAACACGGCTTGAAGCACTCCTCTATGATGACAATGTGATCGAAATGGCTCGAAGTGCTCTTCTATGATAATAACACAACCAAAATGGTCCAAATTGAACCCTATGATGACAGTGCGACCAACATGGCCCAAAACACTATGACAATTTCGACCAAATGCTCGAGGTGCGCAACTCAGCAAGTACCCGAGGCAACCTGGTTGATAGGTGCCCGAGGTGCCTTGGTCGATTGATGCTCGAGGTGGCTAGGTCGGCCAATGCCCGAGGTGGCTAGGTTAGTCAACACCCGAGGTGGCCAACTCGATCGAACGCTTGAGGCAACTAGGTCAGCCAGTGCCCGAGGTGGCTAGGTTGGCTAATGCCCAAGGTGTTCAGGTCGATCGATGCTCAACATGACTAAGTTGACCGATGCTCGATGTAACCAAATCAATCAGAGACAGTTATAAGGGCTTGACATGTAGTAGACAAATGATATGGAATCCATCAAAGAGAGTTCTCGAAGTACATTTAAGGTGGGGAGGAGGGGGGATAAATGATATGAGAAATATTTGCACCAATAATGGGCTCTACATGAGGTAGCCTAATCAACATGAGAAGGACAAAAGGCAAATGCTTAGGAAATATTCTACCTATACCTTAGAATATTCCCTAAGTAATACTATTAAAAGTCCATCGGGCCATAGAATTCGAAGTCACTTACTATTTGCTAAATTTACTCCACCCTTGTCAATTATTGATTTCAACTTCAAAGAGAACCAGTTGAGAAACCTCTCTGACTTTTGTCTTCGTACATGTTAGCTATGAAGCATGCACTAGAGTCTATCATAGCCCTCGAGCGAGCCTCCCTTTTGATCGCATCATATTTCTTACACATGCGATCCAAAACCGAATCGAGTTGATTCGGACATCATCAAGATCATCACTTCCGGATATTCAGCTTATCACTTGCCCACTACAGGCTTCAAATATCAAAATCCAAGGGAGTTGTTCATTATATAAATAAAAAAAACAATCTCATAACAGTTATTGACATTTGCCACTGTGGACACAAAGATAAGATGATTTCAAATGGATGTAAATAATTTTTCTTTCTTCATTTTGATAACCAACACAGCTCATGTCAGAAAAAAAACAGTTTAAAATTTGCTCAAGGAGTAATCAGTACTACCATCTAATATTAGATTAGAAATGAGCTGAAATGCCGAGTTCATCCACAGGTCCTTGTCTTTAGGAAACTACTAATAAGTCATCCTTATCAACAATGTTACAACTGCATAGTTACTGGTTACGACTTTTGGTGATTCTACTGATTTAAATCAACCAAGATTCTTTAGTTATCTAATTCAGAGTGGACTAAGATGTAACATTAAACTTCTCCTTGAAAAATACCTATAATAATAAAAAAGAAATATGGCAGTAAAACTTAAATATGCATGTGGACACGAGAAAAAGCCCAGAAGTACCTATCTGCATTGTATGAAGAAGAGCGTTTAAGAGTGGGCAGCATCATTTCTCTTACTATATTCTTGTGCTTCTTCAACTCAATCAAGCTCCCACTGAAATATTCCTTGTTTTCTACTCTCGATCCCATTAGCCTCGGATGCTCCGACAGGTAGTCAAGCTCTCCAAGCATCATGGATCCACCAAACATTGGCGAAGATAACTTTACATGGGAGAGTCTCGGCCTGTAGGTCGGCACCAGACCAAAGCTGTGGTGATCCTTCACAGAGATTGATCCACATGTAATTAATTGCATCAACACATTTGTTGGCCTTAACTTTGGCTTTGCATGAAAGAGGGCCTCCTCTTCCTCCTCCACCTCCTTGTGCATCCGAAAGCTCTTTTTCTTATTGGCATCAGCTCTAATTAAAGATTCCAAGGTCTCCATCTTCCCACTAGAGGATGAATTGCTCCACGAAGTTGGTGCCGGTGAAATTGCATCCCCACTAGTCTCTAAGCGCTCTTTGGATCGCTGGTCATGGTTCCGCAGCCTCTTATCGAATTCAAGATCCACCGAGCTGTCAACAGTTGAAATTCCTCGGGTGAAGAAGGCACGACCTCCACGGGCATTTATCTCTCCATCGTCATCCGTCTGAGTCGAAGCATCTGCAGCATTGACGGACTTATAAGCTCGGGACTCTGTTGGACCCACCAAACTCTTCTCCCATGCTGGAGGCCTTGGGGGTCCAAGACCTGGACGATGAAGCAAAGGGGAATGCTCATCGTCGCGAGGGGAAGGCGGTGACGGCGGTGGCTTTGGCTGTTCGATTGCAGATGAGGCAGGGGAAGAGGAGGAAGAACCGGCGGCTTCTTGAGTTCTTGAAATCGCGGGGTTCTCTTGCTGCTGGGGCTTCAAGTTCAGCAACCTGCTGTTGCCATTGCTTTGATGAATCCGATCTAGATGAGCAGAAATACGAGACAACATTTGTGATTACACTTCTTTGGCTTTCTATCACAAGTACAATTCCGAAACAAGTTTCATGTTGGGAAAAATGATACTACGTTTTTAGGTACCTGAAGGGGACTGATCTAAGAGCTCAGAGCCCTTGAGAACGTACTCGTTGCCATTAGCCGGGAGCACGAGATCATCCTCGGCGAGGTCATGCCACACGAATCCATTCTTGTAGCTCCTGAATCATCATCTCCGTAGACAATTATTATAAACTGAAGCAAAAAAGGAAACGATTTTTACCACCCAACTACCTCTTGCAAGACCACGAATACATGGCGGGCATTCCCTTTCCTCTCAACACGTTGAGCCGATCGATCACATCTACAGAACAAGACAGGATGTAACCCCATTCAGCGCAATGATGATAACGAGAAATCAAAACTTTTCCACTGGATTGGATTTGATTAGTACAACCGACCTCTCAGGTACAGCCCGTCGGGGGAAGAGAGGGGGACTTCGATGAAATGAGGGTGCTCGAGGTGGCGGTTCCGACAGAGGTAATACACCACGGGGATCTTTCTCCTCTGGGGCAGCGGCGGCGGCGGCGGCGGCGGCGGTGATGGCGGCTCCGCCCAATAGCGGGCGCTCTCCGGACTGGCAAGGCCGCCGTACTTCCCAGCTCGCTCCTCCATCACTTGCTTCCTATCACTCTCAACGGTAGTGGAGAAAGGGACTCGATAAAGGTGGGATTTTGAAATGCGTATGGATAGGGAATGTGAAGGCGAGCAATAAAGCGAGATGATGAGGCGTTGCTGCTGCCCTGCGTTCCCAGCCAAGCTTGGTGGCGTTCGCGGAGGGGGCGAAGGAAAAAGAATGCGGTTGCGTTCGAGCAGCGGAGCATTGATTGCTCATGGGGAGCGGGGGAGGGACGAAGCAAAAGGCCTCGGGAGCCCCAACGCTCGTTGGAGCCATTCGGTTGTCCAACCTCCAACGAACGACGACGACACGTTGGATGATCCATTAAGATTCGGATAAACAACCGTTGATCTCATATCGAATCTTATATTAAAGTATTGTCCGTCCAACCGTGGCCCACCTGGCAATATTGGCCGACTTAAGGTACGATCTACGCCATAACTTGAATTGGGACACGAAGCGACCTTCGTTACTTCAATACTTCATCCCAAACTTGACGTCAGAGGGAGTCAATGCAACCACCACTTCGATTTGACATAAAGGAGAGATAGCAAACGATTCAAACATAAGGGTCCAATTTGGATCAAAAGCGGATGTCGGTACCCGATAATGGTCTCGCGTGGGTGAATGCGGGCTATATGACTCGGATCAATTGGGGAACAAATTCTCGCGTATGATTTGAGTACATTTTATGGTGCGCACGGACGTGCCGTCGCTCTCATGAGCTTTTTAGTTGGCATGGGGGCGTGTGTGAATCCCGAGAGGACCAGTGATGGACTCCTGTAATGGGCTAATGATGAGAGAGAGGCACATGGGAGGGAGTGATTCAATTGTGATTGATGATGACGAAGGGAAGGCTCTGTGATCGACGAACAAACAGTATGCGAGCGATTGGGTTCAGTCGCTCGGTGTACCGTCGAGCGCGGCCGAAAGAGGGACGGAAACAGCTCCCGCCGCTGCTTACCGCACTGCGGGCAAAAGCCTGTGCGTCTGACATTGTTTCATAGCGATGAAGCGTGGTGGAGAGCTGTGCAGCTGCAGCAGCCAGTAGGGCTCGTGACGAGTTAAGTGACACTTTCTGGGCTGTGTTTTTCCAAGAAGACAAGAACCCATTGCATGATCAGATTACTCCAAGAACGTGACTACAAGTGCTTTGATGCATTAACAGCACTGTCACTGTTCAGAAGTTTCAATCTAATAGCTGCTACGCGGGTACCTGATCAGGAGTGGATCGTATCCAGAATGATACTTCTCACAGGTTTTTGTTCTTTCTTGTAGATGTAACTCAAGCCTTGTGCTTTTCTACCTCTTGATCGTGCACTCTAATAGACAGAAACCACGACCAATTTGCGACCTCTAAGCCTTCGCTCTCCAACCCACAGCAAGTCTGAATTGCAGAGAAGTAGACACTAAACAGTAGAAAAACTTGTAATCCTTTCGATTCAGTATGATCATGAGTGACACGAGTATTCGGAGTAGAAAGATCTCCAATGACTTCGTGCATTGATTCATTGGCAACAAAAGCGTAACGGAGCAATAAAGCGGAGTGAACAGAAGAAAACCAAACAGGAAGGGCGAAATTGATATTCGAGCAATAATGCATGAGATAAGTCGGTTGAGGAAGACGAGGCGAAATTGATATTCGACAGCTTGGGGCTGTAGTCCCACATCGCTTAAGCAAGCAGGTGGAAGGGTCAATGGTTTTATATAAACATGGGCTTCAGGCTGCATACATTCACGCAACTGCGTGGTGAACACAGAGCGAGCTATTCTCTCGCCTTTTACTAAAGAATACCGTGTGCTCGCCACATAAATCAGTGTACGCTAATTTTTGTAGGGTTCCTTTTTCGGTTAAGATTTGAGCCCAATAAGTCAATGTCAATCTTTTTGCACTCTCTTATGTTTTAGTCAGATTAAGTAGCCAATTGGTTCGTTTCTAAACTCTTAGAACACCAACATGACCAAATTGTGACAGTGAACCATTCAGCCACCAACCCCATCCAATGTGCGTCGGAGAGAGCGTATTGAATGGGGTTATGACATTTAAATTAAGTAAAACCACCAACAGTGACTTGCTACGTTGCACAAATACACAATGGGCAAACTTTGAGAGTCATACGGCGAAGGGAACTTCTAATCCTGACGATTTAATCTCATCATCGGCAAATAACAGAGCAACAAAGCGGAACGAATACAGAAATTTATACTCAACGCATGAGATTGTGATTCGATGCTCAAATGATTAGTAGGTTGGGGAAGAAGAGGAAAGTGGGAAAAGTGAGGCCGGCTCGGAGCTTTAGTCCCATATCGCTTAACCAAGCCGTTGCACGGGCCAATGGTATGTCTATAACATGGACTTCTTCCAGACGCAACTCACGCAGCTGCGTGGTGAGCACAAAGCGAACTATTCTTTCGCCTTTTACTAAAGAATACCGTGTGCTCGCCACCTTAAGCAGTATACGCCAATTTTTGGAGGGTCCCTCACTCTTTCTAGGGTGGCCCCCGTTAAGTCATAGTCAACGTTTTACCCTCCTTGGGTTTCAAGTTGGATGAAAACTGGATTCTCCTTGTCTACTGTCTCAGCAATTGTTACGTGTCAGATTAGGGGTGTAATTTATTGGGAAATTAAAAAGAACCAACGCATTTACGATATTTAATTTTGGAATAAAATTTAATCGTCTATTTGATGTAGAATTAAAAACGAATTCAACTGACTTTGATACGATTATGAATGCAAAGTTTTCCTATATAAATATATGAGATATTTGAATGCAAAGTAATTTATTTGCGTTTATGAAGCATACGCATATTTATTTTCGTTTCTTTATTGCTGTCACTAAAAGTAAACGCAAAGGGCAACATATAGCGCCCAACGATTTCCAACGGTTGCACTCGCAGCTGTTCCGTATCTGCCAAGAAAACCTAATAGATTAGTGTTCGCCTTTGGTGAGAGTGCGAAGCACACAAAAGCTTTACGCCGCCACAACTGGTTGCTTAGCTGCACTTTTGGTGCCACCACTCGAAGGACCTTTTGAGATAAACTAGAGGGCTGCACACTATTATAGCTGTCGATCATTGGTGTAGATGGATTAAGAACGGCAGCAGCCCAACCGACCATGTTCCATTGTCAAACACCTCCCCCTCACCATCTAAACCTGGAAGACACATCTCATTCATTTCTGGGTACAGTTCTTGGACTTTCCTTGAACGAAAGCGGTGAGTGACACAGTGGCCTCACTGGTTATCTAACTCATGTCTGCCCTCGGCATCTCTCGACAGGGATTAATTGTCTTACAAACGAGACAAGCTCAAGGTAGGGTGAACTACTCAGCGACTCTTTGAAAGGGAGAGAAGAAAACAAGAGACTGTTCACCGTTACGTCACCGCAATGTCATCTTTCTCTCAATCCACAGATGTCAAGCGTATCTCTTCTTGATTAGTGCCATGTACATCAAAGAAAAGAATTCAGGGAACCATTACTCGATATGAAGTTGTGAAGAAACAAGGATGAATTGTTCACAGAAGCCACATCAACCCAAATTGTAATCAGTCAAAAGTAAAGAAAGAATTGTGATAATGGACATATTTTGCCTTTCATTGGTCAACGCGGTGGCGTTAGTAATGGCAGTCGACCACCAAAGCCGATGCCGACGCCCGGAAGATGAGCGGGCGCTTGCTGGCCAATGAGAGCGTCGGCGAAGGCGGCCTCTGGAGGCCGTCGTCTGCGGGAGCGGGGAGGTTCAGATCCAACGAAAGAAAGCTCTTGTCCTTCTTGGCTTCTTGGCTGTCTGCGGCGCCCAGCGGCTTGTGCCGCCTCATGTGGCCTCCGAGCGCCTGGCCGGAGCTGAACTCTGATCCGCATATCGAGCACTCGTGGACCTTCGGCTTCGTGTTCGTCTGCCCACTGCCCGCGATCGGCTTTGAGAAGGAATTCATACTGATTTGAAGGATATCGTCGCCGGCCGCCAGCTTCTTCTCCTCCGCGGTCGTCCCGGCGGCTAGCTTGGTCTTCCTGTGGCTGGTCCGATGTCCGCCGAGCGCCTGGAACGACGGGAAGCATTTATTGCATGTCTTGCACTCATACACGTAAATTCCAGCCTTGCCGTTGGTCGTCGTGGCCGCCTCCGCGAGTCTTCGGCTGGTAAACCTCTCGGACCCGCTGCCGCCGGCGACAACACCGCCGGCATCGCCCTTCTGCTCTTCTAGATTGGGCCCGGCGTCCAACGTTCGGCCCTGGGCGAGAAGGATGAGGCAGTTGGCCATGTCCTCCTCCTCCTCGGTGACGGTCCCAGAGGCGGCCTCGGCCGAGGAGGCCGATAGCGAGTCGGCGACAGCCATGGACAGCACAGGCGGCGGCTGTGTCCTCTGGCGCTTGGTGCGCTTGCCCTTAACTACTGCATGAACGAATTCATCATTGGATGCGCTGTCGCTGCCGTTGGAATAAGCCATGGCTTCCTCCGGAGTTTCCATCTCCCTTGGAACGAGAGGAAGAGGTGGAGGAAACTAGAGAGAGTGAGTGGATGTGCTAAAACAATAAGAACGCTTATTGGAAGACCTGTCTTTATGTATATATTTATACATCCACAGATGGGAGTCAAATGCCGCCCCTTGCTATTATTGTAAGAGGATAACCATGACTTGGCCTCACTTGCTCACATACATGCCCTTCAGCACTAAACATAGAGAAAATTAGGTGGACACAGGAGAGGTGTGGAGTGAAGGGAGGAACAATAGCAAAGGACAGAGGGGACGGACTGCACAACACCAACCAAAATGCCTAATCCTGGAGCTTGTTTGCTCTCCTTCTCACTTAGCTATGTTTTGTGGAGGAAGGAGTTGGCCACACAAACTGTCACAGGGCCCAAGGATGGTGACATCGAGACTCGCAAAAGGTTGGCATGCACCATAAAAAGTCATGGGGTGGAGGTCAGTAACAACGTGAGGAGGAAACGAGAACAACGAAGGAGATGATGGGGAGTACCTGACGGTACCCTGTGTGAAGAGCCTACGCTCACACGGAAACTACGCTCCTCCTCCTTTGCTTGCTCGCAGATGAGTTCCAACTGGACTTAGTTTAGCTAAAAGCTTACCTTGTTTTAGTTCCCAGCTATCTAATAAATCTGAGGTAAACAGAGCAAATACAATGGGCGATGCACGCCCCTCGAAGCCAACAGAGCTAACGATGATGGGGACTGGTAGCAGTGGTTCCTGCAGCTGTTGGATTGCTTGCAGTGGTTGATCAACTAAAGGACCAATTAGCACTCTCAAAAGTATATCCAAGTCTCAGATATCACTTAGAATTAGTAGTTGACTCTTGATTTCTAGCAGAGATTTAAACTACATATATGGAAGCCACGCATAAAGAAAAGCACCATATGGTGTTGGTTAGTATTACTTGCTCCTCAACTGCACTCAAACACACACACACACCCACGTCTCTCTCCTCCATGATTGGATCGGGAAGGAGGACTCCATGACTTTAGAATAGCTTGCCACAGGATTCAAGGCTTCAAACAACTGGACGGTTTGTTGGTAACGATGACAGACACATAATTTATATAGCTGGTTAGATGTGTGATGCATGTTCCTACTGTGAGGCGGAGGTGATGAGCAAAGCTAAGCAGATTAATGCTTTGTTCTTTGTGTGAGGCATGAAAGTTTCAGTAACATTATTTTGCCAGCAAAGACATGAGTTGATGGATCCCTCTCTCTCTCCTCTCCTCTCAACTTGCAACCAGTGATCTCACTCGATCCCCACCTAAGCGATATTTAATGACAGAGACTCTCTTGTACTGGCTGTTGGCAGACATCGCCCAATGTGGAAGATACTAAACTCTTACTACCTTACTGTAATTAAGGGAGCAAGCATGCTATTATATCTGGGGTGAGATCCAGTTTGTAGCAACATGCCGCTGCACTTTGTGGTGTGCGATCGACGTGCTCGGATGATCGATGTGCCATGTGTTTTCCTGAACCCGATGTTATTATTGGAAACTATGCAGGTTTGGGTTGATAATTGTAATATCATAGAGAGATTGCATTCTAAATAGGTGACATGTTTGCTGGTTTCGTTAGCAAAGACGTTGTTCCTCTTTGTTGGCATCAACCTGAGCAGCGAAGTCAATGACACCTCTCCCCTCTTTATTATAAGACCAGTTACTAAGTTGATGGGTACCGATCGATCACCACCTCTCTCGCATGATCACATGCGTTCTTCCCTCTCCTAATTATCCAACCTCGATGCTTCCCTTCCAAGAGAGCCAGAAGAGGCGTATAGTGGCCACAGGTGTTGCTCTCTGTCTTGGACATTAAGCTGGTGGGTGTTTTTGTGCCAAAGACATGCATGTTATGACATCGCAGTGTTTAAAATCCATGCATATATCTCACTCGTTCATCAGAAATATAACTCGTGGTGAGATCCTAAATCACTTGGGATAGATGTCTTGGAGTGGAAGTAAGGAGCAGGTAGCTTTGTTGAACTTAATTGTTCTCTGCCACTTGGAGCTGAAGATGAGTTCATTAGTGTCGTATGGCATGTGATGTATTAGAATGGACAAGTGGGGTCTGAACACATCTTCCGAAGCCAAAGACCTCGTACCTACTACTCTCTCTGTCTATCTTTGTGTCACTTGTACATCCAACGTTTGAGGAAGCTTATTCTTTGGAGAATAGAAGCCGATAACAATGGGAGAGGCGAGCCTTTGGACTCGCCGATAAGTGAGCAAGTCTTTGTGAGTACGTTGCTTTGTGATGCGTGAGAATTAGCCGAGGAGGGCGATTGGGCGTACTTCGGCCGACCGGTTTAGGGTCACGAGAACGAAGGTGTTCGCGGCCCAATTCGTAGAAGACGGCTAATTGGGCCTCACTTGGCCCACGAAGATAGGATGACGGTGGACACGATTTCTGACGAAATTGCACTGATCGTGACGCACACTTGGGTGCTGGAGATCCATCCGTCAGTCACGAGCACGTATTGCTGACGGCTCGTTTACTTAACGGATCGGATCTACGTTAATAGTGGATGGATCTGAGTCTAACCTGAACCAATTATAAATTTGAAGTCACATAAACCCGTTAAATATTATGATTCTTTCGTCTTTAAATGATGATTTCTCGTGAAATGTTAAAGAAAAAGAAGCAACAAATAGAGGTGATGGGGGAAATTTCCGAGTTTTCTTCCCTCCGCCATCTAATAATAAAAAAATATCACAGCAGAAAAATCAAGTCAACGTGCAGTGAGGGTCAAATCGATCATTCAGTCTCGGAAGCCATCCAAGGCATTTATGCGAACCAACCGCTATCAGGAGTTTGGGAAGACGGTGCTGACGATGTTACTAATCTGTGGACTGTTGGTGGCCCCCGCAACTTGGGATGAGGAGGCATCTTCCATATCTCTATCTCTCTCTCTGTCCCCACTACCCCATCACTTGCCCCTTTCGAAGCCCCTAATTTGACTTTTGTTGCACGTATATTCTAAAATATTTTTTAAAAAAGATATTTAAATTAATTAGTGTATTATTATTGTACATCTATTGATGGAATAAAAATTTTAGATAATTGTTAATAAAAGATAATTACCGACTCGTTTGGTCCTTTGGGATATGATTTTGGGGGTTCGATCCCTTACGTCCGAACCAGCCATGATTTCTGCTACGGGACAAGGGGTGGCGGCCGCCTTCGCTACATCCGCCTGCGCGTAACCAACGTGGCTCTGCCTCCCCCGTCATTATCCTCTCGCTCCTCGAATCTCACCACGACCCACGCGCCCACCCGCCCACAGATATGTATCTTTTCTATGTAGCGTTTATATATCGTGCCACCTCCGAAATCAATATGTCAACTGCTCTGCCCTCTTCCCTTTCTTAGTTCCTCTCCGATAGTAGCTTCATTGCACCGTACTGGTAATCGTTCCCTACCTCGATTCTGTCTTTGCTTTCTTTACCTTCTCCTTTCCCCCGAAATGATCATAATAGAACCTCCCTTGCTCGTTTCTCTCTATCGTCAATTGATGGGCGTGGATTAATAGGTGACGGAAGAGAGGGAGCTGTAAACGAAATTTGCGATCTTGGATCTGTTTCGTGGGTCGAATCTCGTTTCTTCTGCTTCGGTTTCTGAGTCCTTTCTCTTTTTGTTTGTTTCAGGTTGTGACGCAAGTAAGGATACCAATCTTTGAGCAATCGCGGAAAAGATGGAATTGGGAGCCGGGCAGTACGGGTGGGTTTCTTTCGTCCCGATCCCTCTTCTTGCTTCTGAACAGGTAATGCCAGGTTCTGATTTGTGGCTGTAATGTCATTGTTTGGTGGAACAGCTGCTCGCACTACAGGAGGAGATGCAAGGTTAGGGCGCCGTGTTGCGGCGAGGTGTTTGATTGCCGGCATTGTCACAATGACGCCAAAGTGAGCCTTCTTGATTTCCTGACCGATGCTCTTTTGGGGTATTACGATATTTTATTAGGAACGACCCAAATAAAAGTCTCAGTTTTGATGGTTTTTGTGCAGAATTTGCTTCAGGTCGACCTGCGTGATCGGCATGAGATTCCTCGCCATCAAGTACAAAAGGTTGGAGCTCTAATCGGTCTGTTGATAGTTTGCTTCTGGTTATCCTCTTCTTTTTTCACCTGTTTGCGATCTCATTTCCTTTCTGAAAAATTTCGTTTGTGTGATGTTACTTCGTGGATGAGAGAGGAATTGGCTTTTGTTTTCATTTCGCAGATGTTTTGGTTTTTTGTATAGATTTTATGATTCAATTCTACTCTTTGTCTAGCTTAGATGAGTTGGAGATTACCTGTGATGATGAAATGTGGATATTTTTGGCTTGTGGTTGTTTGTGGATAAGGTTGACAGTTTTGTAGACTCCCCACATCCTTTTATGTCCCTCTCAACTTTCTTTACAATAGTTTTTCTTTCTTTTCCCCTAATATTCCTCATTTTCTGATTGCTTAATATTCATCACTGATTGTTATTTTTCTTGGGTTTGCTGGATTTCTCAGGTTATATGCTCTCTGTGCAACACAGAGCAAGATGTGAGTTAAAATCTGAACCACTTTAATCTCATACATTATGTCTCAATATAATTCTGATGTGATCAGTTACTGAATTGGAGCTCTATCAGGTCCAACAATATTGCACAGAGTGCGGGGGTTGCATGGGAAAATACTTCTGTGCTAAGTGCAAGTTCTTTGATGACAATGTAAGTCTTGGAGTCTTGGCATGGCCTTTGGGAAAATTGTTGTGTGGTCTGTGTAGGAAATAAATGTAACAGCATATTCTCTATCTCATCTTAACTTTGCGGCAAAATTTGTCTCTCTTGCTGCTTAAGAGATTTGCCCTTTTTGTGCCAGGTCTCTAAGAAACAGTATCACTGTGATGGATGTGGCATCTGCAGGTTAGATTTGTTGAATGATGTTTGATATCACCTACTTTGTTTTAGTATAAGACTCGGTTTTCTTACATCTGTTCTACTTGTTTAAACATACAGAACTGGGGGTGAGGAGAATTTTTTCCACTGCGATCGATGTGGTACACATTTTTTTTCCTCTGTGGTTTGTTATTGCTGATGCCTATTTCTTGATCGAGTAAATTGAAGTTATTTTTCCACCTGGGATGAATGTTTCAGGTTGTTGTTATAGTAACTCGCTGTTGGATTCACATCGGTGTGTTGAAAGAGCAATGCACCACAACTGTCCAGTTTGCTTCGAGGTAGACATGTTTGATCAATCAAATAAATTTGAACCACGATACTGATTTGTTCGTGATCTGATATCATTGTTCCATTTGGCCAGTACCTGTTTGACTCGACGAAGGATATCAGCGTTCTGCCTTGCGGTCACACGATACATTTGGAGTGCCTGAAGGAGATGAGGCAGCATTCCCAGTAAGTGATCAGAAAAGGTCATTAGCTTCAGCAAACATAGAAGCTTTCATATAATCGATTTGAATGCTCTGCTGTGCTGTAGGTACTCCTGCCCTGTCTGCTCAAGATCAGTTTGTGATATGTCCAGTGTCTGGAAGAAGCTTGACCAAGAGGTATCCTATAATTTTCTGAAAACAATTGCTGATTTATTGGCTGCTTTTAATTTTTTTTTTCATACGCTTAATTCTGTCGCTCAAACATGTTCAGGTTGCTTCCATACCAATGCCGGAAATATATCATAACAAGATGGTAAGCCCTATATTAGTGTAGCAATGATATCATTTAGGTTTCTGGCTTGACAAGATTGGTTCTTAATTAGGTCCCGATACTCTGCAATGACTGTGGAAAGAAGTCCAGTGTCCGATATCATGTCCTGGCTCACAAGTGTCCAGGCTGCAGCTCTTACAATACCAGACAAACAAGAGATGGTCCGTCCACATGTGTAACAGTCTGAGGGTGTCACTCGATGATGGTGATGCATGGTCGGAGAACATCTCGGAGATGAACTCACCTCTGCTCTGCACGATAAGGTTTGGCACGAGGGAAAGGTTGGCACGGCAGATCGGTGTACATATTCTTCTGTGTCTGTACATCTTCCTTCAGTCATCAGATGCTGAGGAATAAAAGGTTATCTGTCGATGTATCAAGTAAGCTCTCCCGGCGACTAATTTCTATGGTGAATTAGTTTGTTGTAGCTCTTTTGTGATCAGTTCGGGGCCGTAATATAAGCTGCTTCTCTATCTTGATAGACATGATGCCTTTTGTTGTATCTGTTGGTTAGGCTGTGCGACTGTATCCGTAGTGCATTATTCCATGTGGAAGGGTATTGTTCACCATGTGCACAAGATGGTGAAACTGGCATTCCGTCTCTTCCCATAATAATTTCACATGAATCACGTAAAGGTAAGATTTTCATTGGAATATATGAGTGTTCTTTATTATATTGTGGTGCAAATTTCATTTTTATACCCATTTTTCTGTGTCAAAATGTTGCCCAGTGAAGAAAGTGAGATTTGAACTTATGACTTTACGCTGGTCTGTCAAAGTTTTTATCGATCAAGCTACCTGATACTTTCATAATAATAATAATATATGAGCTTATAATAAATTGCTAAAGGGCCCATTACCTAACTTTTGGGCTTTAGGGTACAAGCCCAAGTTGGCAACAATCGTAGCTCTCCAATTAAAGCTTGCGAGTAATTTTGGACTCTCTCTTAATGCCTTAAGCTATGACTAACGGTGATGAGATCTAAATTATTTATCATGGTCATGTGTTCCAAAAAACTTCAAACTTTTTTGAGATTTAAGGTAATCTAATCAAAATATTTGTCATTATTAAATGTGATATCAATACCATTACAACCAAAAGCTTTACGGAGTAGTCGTGATATAATCTATATTCATAACATTGCCCATCGAGTGTGGCGATAGGTGAGGGATATATACCCCCTATAATATAATCTTAAAATTCACATCACTCCTCCTATTGGTGGGTTTGTAAATCGAATCATAAATTTAATAAATATATAATATATGTTAATAGTAAAATATCAATTTGATTCAATTTTGGATTATGTGTACAAGAAGTCTGATATGAATACTTTCGATTGACCTATACAAAGATATGAATAGCTATTGACCTTGATTTTTATGATCTAATAAACTTTTTATAATGGGTTAAACTTTAAACATATCAAATACATATTAGAGCAAATATTTTCTATGTAATTATATACGTGTGATATTTATTAGAAAAAATAGGACAGCTTGTGTAAGAAGTCAAGGTGGGCACAGTGCTCCGTGATTGATCTTTACGAAGATTAATGTCAGTTAATTTTATGATATAATTATTTCGATGTTTAAGTTAATAACTGAATAGTAATTGATCTCGATTTTTATAATCCGATGGGCTTAGTGGGTTAAACTTTGATTGAACCGTCATGCATAAAGTATATATTAGAGTGAATATTTTTTATGTAATTATATACGTATGATATTTATTATAAAAAAAAAAAAGGACCATCGAGACAAAAAGGACAGTCACAGTTAAGATGAGTCGCTGGACATCTTTATGGGCAGCGGCGGAAGCGAAATGGGAAGGAGTCAAAATTCGAATACAGGGTGGTTGCCTGTGTTTGGATTCCCAGCTTCGAAGGCGGCCGGCGTCGCGCACATAAATGGGCAACCCCATGTGGCTAAGGGACCCACAACGGGACCAGCATTTCTGACCAGTGAACGTGCCAGCCTGGTCACGTGTCCCCGAGCGTCTTCGGCGGGGATACGGATGAGACCGATGGTTGTTAGATCGCTGCCCTGAGCCGCACATCACGTGTGATCGATCTTTCTCCTATCCAAGCAACAAATATGACTCGTACGTACGTCGCTGCTACTGCTGGCAGGAAAAAGGACGGGAGTCCATCGATTGGCATTATCGGCTGTGATAACGCCGCGACCCGTCCGTGAAGCAGATGTTGGACGTGACTTGCCTGCTTTGGTGAGTCCATAAGACTCCCACTCGGATCTCAGCATGAGTAGTAATCCGTCAAGACAATATTGCACGAGACTCGATTGTGAGGACAAGTCTGCCATTTAAGAATCAGTCGCTCCGACGCACACATCATGGTTGTTCCGATTACCTTTGGATATCTCGTGAATCACCATCACCTCTGTCTCCCTATCTATCCATCCATCTATCTATCTATCTATCTATCTATCTATCTATCTATCTATCTAGTGAGAGGATTAGAACCACCATGGTAAACGACTCGTCTCAGGTAGAACGTCTGCATCCACACACTATGGGACAGGGTGGCATGTGCTTTGGCACATGTCCCACGGCCATCTTCTCTGGGACAAATGATTCCTTCCATGTATAGGGCTCCCCACAAGTTAGCCATGGGAGTTGTTGTCAAGGCTGGACTTTTTGTTTGCTTGCCTAATGATGAGGGCAGGTACACATAATATTTATAGTACCATTTGCAGAGAGAGCACATTGGTTGTCTTCTAGAATTTGACTCCATCGTTTCATAAAATGGATGGTGTCAGCCACTAATCAATCACATTTGTTCGAGAGGAAATGCCATCAATTTCTGCAGCTTGATGTAAGTATGATACGCAACCAACAAGGAGGAGGAGATTGCATTTTGACTGAGGAGATAGATAATTGACTTGGTCGTTGATAGCGAACCGGATGTGTTAATTATGATTAAAGTACATAAAATCCTCATAAAAAGCTAAAATAGTTGGTAATCATAATCATAGGTACAATTTCACTTCATGCTCGCCAAAACGTTGCATGCGAGACATATTAACACGACAACAAGAGAACAAAGGTGTCGCTCTAAATAATTGAACGGTAACAAATTGACATTGTGAGAGCACCAAAGCGATCTCAATTTGAAGTCAGTCAGCTGCAAAAATGAGTTCCTGAAATTAATTGCAAAGATCCGTCCCTCTATGATGATGCAGCTATCCTCATCCGAATGGTTCCAAAGCATTAAATAGAGTGATGTCACTTCTCGTTTATCCAGACTCCGTCTTTTCATACAACTTTCTTTAAATCTAAATAAAATGATGAAAGAGTTGGTAAGGCATTTGGCGGCCACGTCACGTCGTTTTTATTAATCGCCGCCTGTGTCTATCTATTCCTTGTTTGTGCCACCATTCGCAAGTGAAGAAGTGGACAGCTTACTTGACGAAAACAAAATTTATACCCAAAAAAAAAATTGATAGAATTATTTATTTCGAGAGAGGGTGACCCCAAAAGAAAATTGAAGTTCCACTACAGTCCACTGTTCAAACGGGGGATAAGGTTATCCTCATAGTTTAAGATCGTATGCTTAGCTCTAATCCCGTCATCGACGTCGACTCTTCCCGGAAGCGGAACACATCGTCGAACAGGAAACACTCTTTCCACCCAACGTTTCGCGGCTCCGCGGGCGAAAGCACCGGCACGCGGAACAGCTGATCCCGGAGATGGAGGGAACCAGTCACATCAGTGCGCGTGTGGTCCTTTCCTAATCCACGTTGGACGGCTCCGGTGTCCGGACCGACCCGACACGTGGCGCTAGCGTAGCTCCGCGGCGGACGAATCTGAGCTGTACCGAATACAAAACTGGGGTGGACCGGATCACGTGGATCTTATCCATTGCGCCTCTTGAAAGAGGAATGAATTAATAGAATATTGTCATGAATGGTTTTGGTTAGGCATGTGCTTACCGGCTACCGGCTATCCCGGTCATCGTTGTCGCTCCTTGGCAGTATATATATGGCGGGAAGCTTTCAGCCTTCTCCACAGCATAATCGAAGCGGAACAAGTGCTCCTTTGAGAGGGTTTAGACAGCAGAGGAGTAACGATGCCGTTCTCTCAGATCGCCATTGGACGTCCGGAGGAGGCAACTCACCCGAGTGCACTCAAGGCCGCGCTCGCTGAGTTCATATGCACCCTCATCTTCGTCTTCGCCGGCCAAGGCTCCGGCATGGCCTACAGTACGTTCTTCTCTTTGTGTCTTTCTGTCGCTTATCCTGCGTGGTATTTGCTGGACCCCTGATGATCGTTCGTGTGGGTGCAGACAAGTTGACGAGCGACGGGGCGGCGACGCCCGCGGGACTGATCGCGGCGGCGCTGGCGCACGGCTTCGCCTTGTTCGTGGCGGTGTCGGTGGGGGCTAACATCTCCGGCGGGCACGTGAACCCGGCGGTGACCTTCGGAGCGTTCGTGGGCGGGAACATCACGCTGCTGCGGGGCATCCTCTACTGGATCGCGCAGCTGCTGGGCTCCACCGTGGCCTGCCTCCTGCTCCGCTTCTCCACCGGCGGGCTCGAGACCGGCACCTTCGGGCTGTCCGGGGTGAGCGCGTGGGAGGCGCTGGTGCTGGAGATCGTCATGACCTTCGGCCTCGTGTACACCGTCTACGCCACCGCCGTGGACCCCAAGAAGGGCAGCCTCGGCACCATCGCCCCCATCGCCATCGGCTTCATCGTGGGAGCCAACATCCTCGTGGGCGGGCCCTTCGACGGCGCCTCCATGAACCCCGCCGTGTCCTTCGGCCCGGCCCTCGTCAGCTGGTCCTGGACCCACCAATGGATCTACTGGCTCGGTCCGCTCATCGGCGGCGGTCTTGCCGGGATCGTCTACGAGTTCTTCTTCATCAGCCACTCCCACGAGCAGCTCCCCACCACCGACTACTGAGGCGGCTTTCGGAGTCGTCGGCGCTCCTACGTACTTGTTTCGAAAAGTCCGTGCACTTTGCTTCCTTCGATCATGCACCTTGTTGTTTATCCTGATTTCTCTGCTCCTGTTCCTTGATTCGAGTCCTCGATCCATCTCTGGCTCCATCTCCATACATCCAAGATCAGGAGATGGTGGTGTGCTCCTTCGTGTGTAATCTCTGGTCGATCATGATCGTGATGGTGGTCAGTATTTCTTCTGATTTCTCGCCGTGATGGAGTCCAACTTTATGTGTAAATGTGGCCAAGAGAATGATAAGTCAGAGATCGACTTAATGGAACCGACATACGCGTAGAATTAGCGAGAGAAATTAGCCCCATCAATTAATGCGATCAGAAAAAATCATACAGTGAACAAATAAGTCGTATTTACTAGAGAACAAAAATTTATTTAGCTACTAAAAAACCAGAAGACGAAGACTTTGTGTTGACAAAAACACATTTATGACCGACCAAACACGGAACCGTGTATGTATACTGCAACTCTTTTCGTTTATATGTTAATTTGTGTCGATTTATCCACCTAAAGGAAAGCGTATTTCTTGGATGTAACCTTACTTCAAGTAGTTCATACACCGACATGCTGCATAATTGGACATAATCACTCAAATTCTTATATAAATACGTTGCTATTATCACTTTATGGAGAGGCACACAAGTGTTGGCGATGGCTTATCCCCTCCACCGCTTCCACGTTGCATCATTGTCTGTGGGTGTCCTTGTTCCACGACTTTACTTAATGTCAAGCCGAGCTGTCCCAGAAGCCCTTTCGTGCTCATCATTGACTCGATGAATTGTCTTCACGCTCTCGTCCTCACCTCATCTCTCCAATTGGCCGCATCTCTTCGGGTGTAATCATGCCGGTCTTCGTATTATTAGGTTTATGGGGTTTCGGAGGACAGCGGTGAGCTTATGGAATGCGCACCGAATCGCTTTCTTCTTCGTGCTGTTGCGCTGACGTGAAAGGCGGTCGGGTCACCGATCGAGTCTTGTCTCTTTCAAAGCTTTCTTTTCCTGGCTTTGAAGTCCCACGTGAATCCATGAACATGCTTAGCCAGCCATCGGATTGAAAAAAATGATAGACTCACGAAATCGAGGTCATGCCACATAATATTCTTTCTAGTTAAATATCAAAAATATATTTTTGTTCATATAGTAAAATATCCATTCTAATTAAATCCATTATAAATATTTTATTAAGCCACAAGTATCGAGATCAATTAATATTTATTTAAAATTTTTATTTTTCATTATGGAATTAACTTGAGAGCTAGAGGAACCACCTTGGATAACTCACCTCATTTCGATCATTTCGATCATTATGTAAGTCAGACTATCGAGCAAAGACCCCATTTGACTATGTCATTGACATCACCATCAAAGAATTTTTAATGCATTTGGGCTTAAACAAAACCGGGTTGATCACGATATCATTGACATCTCTCACATCATTTTAGCGCTAGAACATCATCCCATCGATTCGCTCAACAAGCACTCTACCGAAGACACTCCTCCTTGACTCACAATACTTTAAACCTATGACAAATGAAAGCATTTGAAGCGTTTGATGCATCCTTCATAAGCAAAAGCATCAAAATGTTTGATGCATCCTTTGTAGACACAAGCATCTTCGACACACGATGCATCTTTTACAAACAAAAACATTCAAAGCATTTGATGCGTCCTTCATGAACATAATCGTCCCAACGGCCAATGCATCTTTTATAGACATAAGCATCTTCCACGCATAATGCATTCTTTATGAACAAAAGCATCCAAAGCGTATGATATATCCTTTGCAAATAAAAGTATGTCAATATTCATTGCGTTCTTCGTGGATATAAGCATCTTCGATACACGATATGTCCTTTACGAACAAAACTGTCCATAGCATTTGATGCCTCTTTCATGAACAAAAGTATATGATGCATTATTCACAAATAAAAGCATGCTAATATCTAAGTATCCTTCATGGGCATAAGTATCTCTAACGCATGATACAGCTTTTGATGATGAATGTATATTGACTTCCAACATGTCATTCGTGAACATAGGTGTCTCCAATGCACGATGAGTCCCTTGCAAACAAAAGCATTCGAAACATCTAACGTGTCCTTCATGGTCAAAAAGTATCCTAGCATTCAATGTATCTTTTGTGAACATAAGTGTCTCCAACAAGTAATGCATCTGAAGTATCTATTGTGTCCCTCACAGATAATCCTTTGACACATGAGAGATCTAATCCTTGACCATTCAAGAAGGTGACACCTTCCCAACACTATGCCATATCAATCAAGACCCAACCTCCTCTCCAAATGGACATCTTGGGGGCACTATGCTAAATTAGTTAGACCAAACCTCCATTGCCCGAAATGAGCATGAGCGTCTCGGCAATATGCCAAATTGACTGAACCAATCTTTGTCACTCGATGTGGGCACTTCGACAGCCTTGTAGTAGGCTGACTTTATAGTAAATGAACTTGATGGAGTCAACAAGATGCATCGACACTTTGACATGCTTTGGACAGACAACAACATGCATAAAAACGATGCAGGGGTGATTTGGAATGATATTGCCGCTAAAGAGCATCAGCATCTCTAACATTGCAAAACAACCACAAGAGCCTACAAGTCATGATATTCCGATTAGATTTTGTAGCCATGGATAATATATATATAATATAACTAATTGGATTCTAATGAAATATATTGGCCAATAGAAAAGAAATCCACTTAAAGTAGGATTCCTTAGGAGATAACCTTGATGGGAGGAACTCTCATAATAACTCATCATAGACTCTTTGCTCTCGCCTATATATAGACAGGACCTCTAGGGATTAAAGATGGTGCCTTTGCAGATCAAACAAATCCCGATTCAGATGACATCAAAGGTACGTATCGTTAAACTAGATATAATTATTTGATTTTAATCCTGGTATAAAAGATTATTTTCATATTTAATACAACATATTACAGACTTTATGTTTACAATTGGTATCAGAGAATAGGTTTTTTAGATCAAATACATTAGATCTATTATTTTAGTTTACGATGCATCTCTATTCTCTAATGATCACGAAGCAGCAATGGTTGTCGTCGACCTTGTTGCATACGTTAGCGATTCTACTGCGCTAGGTAGCGTTCGCACCGTAGGCGAGCAGAACCCGCATTAATGCGGCGGCTGCACGAGGACAGACAACTGCATAAGGTGGCGGCCGCGCGCTGGCAGCAGCCACACATGCAGGCAAGAATCGCCGCAGTGGCCGCGCGTGGGCAAGGGCAGCCCCACGACAGCAGCGACCGCGCTTGGGTAGGTCGCACCCATGCGGTAGCCGTGCACGGGCAGGAGCCTAGCACAGGCGGCGGTCGCACGTGGGCAGAAGCAACCGCCGCAGCGGCTGCAGCCCAGGCACGTTAGGGTTTTAGCATATTTATGGTTTTGCCCTCGAGGCTAGGGTTTTGTAAAATTATAGTTCTGCCCTTTACAAATTTCGTAATTTCAATTTATGTCTTGTCAACATATTTACTGTTTTACCTTTATGAAATTGAGAATTCTAATTTATATTCTCAATTGTAAAATTGATAAATATGATTCATTATAATTATGATTGAATTTAATCATGATTATATTTTGACTATTTGATTGGAATTAATCTTTGATTAAAAAAAAACTATAAATTATGGTTTAGTTTTATAGTTTTCTCATATGAATTATTGATTATACATGTGGTAAATAAAATCTAATTATTGTTCTTGGATATTCATTTGGTTATTCATATGTATATATTTAAAATTGTGAAATAATGTTCATCTTTCACATAAAGGCATGATTTATATGTTATCATGATTTTCATATGAGTTTTTTTTTGCTGATTAATGTTCAATAATTATTATGATTGTTATTCTATTATTGAACTGCTTAGCATAAATTAAATTAAAAAAAATTGATGAATATTATTTGTAATTCATCTCTCTAAGTTTTGTCATGCATCTCCCTAAGTGGCCTAGGATGATAGGCTTTTGTGATGTGAATTACAATAAAAGTTTTATCATTTATAAGATATTTTAAATTATATTTTAAATTATATTTTAAATTATTATATTGGTCTTGTAGCCACCAAATTGACTTAGACTAATAACTTATAAAATAATATTAAAGAATTAGTCCTAAATGACATTAAAGAAATAATATTCACAATGACACACATAATTATGAGATTTAGATAATCCCAAAGGAGAATCTACTTCAAATAATTATGTGATGGGGTAAAATGATACTGTTATGGATATTCTTGTAGTTTAGGGTTATATACCCAAAGGTAACAATACTATTCCACAAGGATGATATCAATCCTCAAAAGATGATCTTGAGTGAACACTAAATATGTCAATATTTCACCCAAATGTGTAATATAGATGATATCAATAGTTCGTCAAATTTTTGACAAACTTAAAGCATTAATGCTATTTTATATTTTTGCAGTGGTACTTTCGTCCATACATTCATATGCTTCTAGTGTTCCTATATTCTTTGGATCAAATTATTCAGAATGGTTAGAGTATGTGCGATTTACATTGGGCATATTAGACCTTGATTTAGCATTGCTTGTTGAAAAGCCTATAGACTTGACTAATGAAAATACCGTAGAACAAGTTAATGAAATGAAGGCTTGGGAAAGATCTGATAGGCTTAGTTTAATGTTCATAAGAATGACGATTGCAAATAATATAAAGACTTCATTACTGATTGCAACTAGCGCATAGGAATATTTAAAGGTTATTGAAGATAGATTTAAATCTACTGATAAGTCATTGGCTGATATACTAATGAAAGAACTGACTATGGCTCAGTATGATGGCACTCGAGGAATTCAGGATCATATCCTCAATATAGCTGATAAAGCTGCAAAACTTAAAATATTAGGCATGAATGTTGATGAGTCTTTCCTCGTGCAGTTCATTTTCAATTCTCTTCCTTCTCAGTTTGGCCCATTCAAGATTCACTATAATACAAATAAGGATAAGTGAGACTTGAATGAGTTAACTAGCATGTGTGATCAGGAAGAATTGTGATTAAAGTAGGAAAGCTCATATAATGTCATTATTGCTACTCAAAGAGCTGATAATAAGAAAAGAAAATTGAAGCATCATCCATCAAAGAAATTTGTCGGGTCTGGAAATGTTAAATAGACTAATGAAAAGAAAGCTTTTTATAGTAAAGTGCTTCTTTTATCGTAAGAAAGGACATGTGAAGAAGGACTACATTAAACACAAGATTTGGTTCGAAAAGAAAGGTATTAACTCGACCTTTGTATGTTTCGAATCAAACATTATAGAAGTTCCTTCTAATACTTGGTGGATTGATTTTGGTGCTTCAACTCATGATACCAATAATATGTAGAGATTTCTTTCAATCGGAAACCAAAAGAACATGGGAGATTCATCATTATGGGAAATCGTCTTAAAGCGAAAGTGATATTAGTGGTAACTTATCGTCTACGCTTAGAGACGGGTCATCTGATGGATCTTGTTGACATATGTTATGTTCCTACTATTTCTAGAAATTTAGTTTTCCTATCTAGAATTAATGAGTTAGGATATTATCTTTCTTTTGGTAGTGGTAAACTTAGTATATTTTATGATTCAATATAAGTTGTTTCTGGAATTCTATGTGATGGTTTGTACAGAATTAATTTATATCTTGAGTTTGCAAAGATATTAATGACCCTATAATCAAGTGTTGGATTGAAACGTAGTTTCAATAATGAAAGATCTTCTATATTGTGGCATAGATGATTGAGGCATATCTCCAAGGAAAGAATTGAAAGATTAGTGAATAATAATATTTTAGAACATTTAGATTTCACTGATTTTGATGTTTGTATAGATTGCATTAAGGGAAAGCAAACTAAACATATAAAGAAAAATGCCATAAGAAATAAAGAACTCCTTGAGATTATTCATACTGATATCTGCGGACCACTTCATATTCCTTGTTTTAGTGGAGAAAGGTATTTCATCACATTTATAAATGACCTGTCCAAATATAGTTATGTTTATCTAATAAATTAAAAGTCTCAAGCCGTTAATAATCTTGAAGTATACATAAATGAGATCGAGAGACAATTAGATAGAAAAGTTAAAATTGTCAGATCTGACAAGGGTGGTGAATTTTATGGCAGATATGATGAATTTTGGTCAAAATATTGGTCATTTGCTAGATTCCTAGAACAATGAGGTATTTGTGCTTAATATACATTACCAAGTGTGCCATAACAGAACGGTATTGCTGAAAGGCAAAATCGTACTCTTATGGAGATGGTTAGGAGCATGATGAGTTATTCCTTTATACCTGAGTTGATATGGGGTGAAGCTCTTAAGACAACTATGCACATCTTAAATAGGGTTCCTAGTAAGTCAATTCCATCAACTCCATTTGAGTTATGGACTGGTAGAAAGTCCAATCTAAGACATTTATATATTTGGGGGTGCCCTATAGAGATAAGAGTATTCAATCCACATGAAAAGAAATTGGATCCAAGAACTATTTCTGGATATTTTATTGGTTATCTAGAAAAATCTAAGAGATTCAGATTTTATTGCCCTAATCATAGTTTGAGGATAGTAGAATCTGGTAATGTAAAATTCCTAGAAAATGGTGAAATAAGTGGGAGTGAAAAATCTCGAAGGATTAATTTTGATATTGAGGAGATTTAGGTTAATTCTCTTATATCATCTCTTATTTGAGAGATTGTTGTTCCTCAAATTAATGAGAGTATTGATGAGAGTAAACAACAAAATAACGCCGAAGAACTCTCACATGATGTTGATATCGCCACTGATGATCTTGTATAACAATCACAATCGGTAGCTTTGAAAAGATCTCAAAGGAAAAGGAAACATGTCATTTCTAATAATTATGTGGCATATATACAAGAATCAGATTATGATATAAGAAT
This sequence comes from Musa itinerans, assembly GCA_001649415.1. NCBI lineage: Eukaryota > Viridiplantae > Streptophyta > Magnoliopsida > Zingiberales > Musaceae > Musa > Musa itinerans. Next base: position 98,141 of record LVTN01000257.1, read on the forward strand.
AAAAAGAGACCCCTTATCATTTTCATAAGTCATAGAAAGTAACGATTCTGAAAAATGGTATGATGCAATGAAAGAAGAGTTAAAATCAATGGTCCAGAATTATGTTTGGGATCTCATTGAATTACCTAATAATTATAAAAGAGTCGGTTGTAAATGAGTCTTTAAAACAAAACATAACTCAATGGGTAATATCGAACGATATAAAGTCAGACTTGTGGCCAAAGATTTTTCTCAAAAAGAAGGTATCGACTATAATGAGACATTTTCTTCGGTTTTTAGAAAGGACTCGTTAAGAATCATCATGGCATTAGTAGCTCATTATGATCTTGAGTTACATCAGATGGATGTGAAAACAATATTCCTGAACGGGGATCTAGATGAGGAAACCTATATGGAACAACATTAAGGATTCATAGAAAAGGGAAAAGAAAGTTGGGCTTATAAACTTAAGAACTTCATTTATGACCTTAAACAAGCTTCTAGACAATGGTATATAAAGTTTCATAATACCATTACTTCTTTTGGATTTAAGGAAAATACTATTGATCCGTGCATATATCGGAAGATAAATGGGAGCAAGTTTATTATATTGGTCTTATATGTAGATGATATTTTACTTGCTAGTAGTGATCTTGGTTTATTGTACGAAACCAAGATATTTCTCAACAAGAACTTTATGACGGTTGATATGAATGAGGTAGCATATATTTTTGACATTGAGATATTTAGGGATATATTAAGATTATTAGGATTATCTTATAAAGGATATATTAATTGTATCTTGGAGAGATTTAATATGTAGCTTTGCTCAGCCAATGATATACCTATTACTATAGGTGAAAAATTCAACCAAAACTAGTGCCCGAAAAATGACTTAGAAAAGAATCAAATGATGAATATTTCTTAAGGGTGCGTAGTTGGAAGTCTATTATATGCTCAAACCTGTATAAGACCAGATATCAGTTTTGCAATTACAATGCTGGGAAGATACCAAAGCAACCTAAGAATGGAACATTGGAATGCTACAAAGAAAGTAATGAGATATCTTTAAAGAACGAAAGATTATATGCTCACATATAGGCGATCAGATCAGCTTGAAGTGATAGGATATTCAGATGCTAATTTTGCAAATTGCCTCGACAGTAAGAAGTCTACTTTAGGATTTGTATTCATGTTAGCTGGTGGGGCAATTTCTTGAAAAAATATAAAACAATCGCTTATTGCATCATCAATAATGGAAGCAGAATTTATGGCATGCTTTGAGGCCAGAAATCAAGCTTTATGGCTATGAAATTTCATCTCAGGACTCTGTGTAGTCGACTCAATTGCTATGCCATTGAAGATATTTTGTGATAACACCACAGTAGTTTTCTTCTCTAAGAATGACAAGTACTCTAGTAGTTCCAAGCACATCGAGATAAAGTACTTGGTGGTTAGAGAAAGAGTCTAGAAACAATAAGTGTCAATTGAAAACCTAAGCACCACTATGATGATTGCTGATCCATTGACAAAAGCTTTACGGTGTAAAATATTTAAATAATATATTCTTAGAATGAGACTTATGAGCAAGTCATAAAAGATATGGTGATGCATGTTTATGTGGATGCTATTATTGACATTTTTCTTGCTTAATTAAAGTTATGTGTTTCTGTTATCCTGTTTACATTTACGTTTATGCATATTATAGTTGAATGTAACAACAGGATTGTCTTAACAAGACAAATTACATGGGTTATTCTGGACTATATTAGGAATGACTAACAATGTTGTGGTACATAGAAGGGAGTATAACATTGATGATATACAATCGCTATGACCGTATTGATAGTTAGACTTAAAATAGTATTATTATGTTTATTGGACTTATTAGCTTGTTTTAAAATTCATGGCCATGTATAAAATGCTTTTCAAAATTCCTTGGAATCCAATTAGGTAAAATTATTTTAAAACAATTTTGTTTTGTTTATTTTGATTTTGAACATCTCTTTTATATCTTATCAATTAATGGGCCAAGTGAGAGAATGTTAGATTTTGTGGTCCTTTATAATTGGATAAGATATATATAATATAACTAATTGGATTTTGATGAAATATATTGGCTAATAGAAAACAAGTCCACTTAAAGTAGAATTCCTTAGGAGATAACCTTGATGGGAGGAACTCTCCTAATAACTCATCATAGACCCTTTGCTCTCGCATATATATAGATAGGACCTCTAGGGATTAAAGAGAGAACATCTCACAGAGGTTATAGTTGAAGGATTACAGTATCTCTCTCAACTCTTCTTCCTAACCATCAATCTAGATGGTCGTGTGAAAGGATAGGAAGAGAGGAGAAGGAAAAAGATACGCATCGTTAAACTAGATCTAATTATTTGATTTTAATCCTGGCATAAAATATTATTTCCGTATTTAATATAGCATATTACATATTTTATGCTTATAATTCCACATCTCGATGAGATACAACACAACAACTTCATCAAAGACCATCTACATTAATTAAGCTTTAGAAAGGGAAGCACTATGTGGTTATGTCTGACCCACATCATCAAACTACTTATCCACAAGCCACGTGTTGGGCTTGCATCACCAACTAGCCATTCACAAAGGTGTTGGGGACTCGGGGTGTTTGACCCATATCGTAGGTAGAGATGCCTGATCCACATAACCTGCCATCCATCGATAAGATAAAGCATGGCCAAGGAGTACTCCACAAGCTTGCAATCACAACATTTCATGCCTCAACTTGTTCCACCACTTAGACATGGGCATCTTGACACGATTTCCATCGCCCAACATGGGCTAGATCGGGCAACAACAGAGTCTCGTTGCTCGACAAGGATTTCTTGGCATCTTCACCTCAAATTAAGCGATAATATGTTTTTTAAAATATAAAAACTATAATCATGTTATTGTTATATAAAAAAATTTAATATCAGAATAAAAATCAAATAACAATAGAGATTAGGTTTACATATCATTCAAAAAATATTTATATGATATGTAAATGCATCATCATCGGATTCAAAAGTTATAGTGATATGGATCTACAAAAAGAACTAGACTTGCCATCTTCCTACATTTTATCATTCACAAAACCACTATAAGTGATATAATAGGGATTGATATAGATTGAGAATAAATCTCGTATTGTATGTAATCAATGAAAGGTCATGTCTATCAATATATAAGAGCAGAGGGTCTAGGATAAGGAAGTATAAGAGTCTCTCCCATCAATTTAATCTCCTGAAGAATCCTACCATGGACTTCCTTTTTATTTTTTAATAACCATAATCAAAATCTAATCAGATTTATAATAAAACTTAATTAAATAGGGCCTCATAATCTAACATTCTTCAACTTAGCACATTAATTGGTAAGATATAAAAGAAATTTAAAATTAAAATAAATAAAATAAAAAATTATTTTAAAAATAATTTTACTTAATCATATTTTAAAATTTTTGAAAAGTATATTATACATGGTTATTAATTTTAAAACAAGTCAATAAGTTCGATATATATAATAATGCTTCATTAAATCCAACTACCTATACAAAGTCCTTTTTATGTCATTAATGTCATAGTCTCTATGTGTCATAACATTGATAATTTTTTCTAATATAGTCTATAATGGCCCCTATAATTTGTATTGTTAAGATAATCTTGTCATTACATTCAATTATAATATGCATAAATATAAATATAAACAGGATAGTAAAAATAAATAATTTTAATTTTAAAAATAATAATAATAATAATATTCATTTAAATATGTATCGTCATAGAATTTATAACTTATTCATAAGCTTTATTCTAAGAACATGCATTTTAAACATTTTAGATTGTAAAACTTTAGCAAATTGATCAACAATCATCAAAGTAGTGTTTAGGTTCTCAATTAATAATTATTATTTTTAGACTCTTTCTCTGATCATCAAGTACTTTATTTTGATATGCTTAGAACCACTAGAGTATTTAACAATCATAAAAAAAAACTATTACAGTGTTATCATAAAATATCTTTAGCGACCTGACAATTGGGTCAACCACATCGAGTCTTTGGATAAAATTTCAAAACTATAAAGCTTGATTTATAACATCAAAGCATATCATAAATTCAACTTTCATTGTTGATGATGTAATAAGCAACTGTTTTATATTTTTTTCAAGAAATTACCCCTCCAACTAACATGAATAAGAATTATGAAGTGGACTTCCTACTATCATGGTAATTTATAAAATCAATATCTAAATATCACATTACTTCAAGTTGATTTGATCTTCTTTATTGAGCATTATAGTCTTTCGTTCTCTATATATATTTCATCATTTTCTTTATATCTTTTCAATGTTCCATTCTTGGGTTGTTTTGGTATTTACCCATCATTCTTACTGTAAAACTGATATCTGATTTTATATAAGCTTAAGTATATAATAGACTTTCAACTATGCATGAAGAAAAATATTGTTCATTTGATTCCTTTTTATGTCATTTTTTGTACACTCGTTTTGACTATATATCAAATATCTCAAAGACTTAATCAATATATCTTTTCTGATGTAGTCCTAGCAATTATTAAAATCTATACTTGAATATTTTAATAGTAATAACATAAGCTATCTCATTCATATCAACGATATTAAAAATTTCTAGTGTGAAACATCTTAGTTTCATGTAATAAACCAAAATTACTATTAGCAAGCAAAATATTATCTACATATAAGACCGATATAATAAACTTACTTCTATTATATATATATATATAGTATTTTTTTAAATATGAAGAAAGTAATAGTATTATAAAACTTTGTATATTATTGTTTGGAAGCTTATTTAAGACCATAAATATATTTTCTAAGTTTGCAAACCTAATTTTTCTTTTCATTTTCTACGAATCCTTTAAGTTGTTTAATGTATATTTTCTCATTTGGATCCCAATTAAGAAATATTATTTTCATATCCATATAGTGAAACTTACAATTATAATAAGCTACTAATGTCATAACGATCCTCAATGAGTCCCTTTTAAAAACTAAAGAAAATATCTCAATGTAATCGATGACTTCTTTTTGAGAAAAATCTTTGGTCAGAAATATAACTTTATCATTCGATATTATCCCTTGAATCACATTTTATTTTCAAGACCCATCACATTTTATTTTCAAGACCCATTTGCAACTTACTAGTTTATATTATTAGATAATTCAATAAGTTTCCAAACACCATTCTAGTCCATCAATTTCAACTATTCTTTTATTGTATCATATTATCTTTCAGAATTATTATTTTCAATGGCTTATAAAAATGATAAAGGGTCATTTTTTATTCCTATATTATAATTTGATTCATATAGATATATCACATAATCATCAAAAATGACATATCTTCCCTTTTGAAATATTTTCAAAACTACAAGTTGTGATTATTTTATAAGACCATTAGTAGTGACATCAACATCATTGTAAGTTTATTAATATTATTTTATTATTCACCCTCATTATTTCATTCAGTGATTTGAGAAACAATAACATCTCGAATAGAAAATGTATATTCTCTATATCAAAATTAATTTTTAAAGTTTTTTTACTCACACTAATTTTATCATTTTCTAAGAACCTTACATTACTATATTCTACTATTCATGTACTATGATTAGGACAATATAATTTATAACTCTTTAATTTTTTTAGATAGCTAATAAAATACATAAAAATAGTTATTGGATCTAATTTTTTTTCATGTGGATTGAAGACTTATCTCTGTAGGATAATCCTAAATATGTAGATTTCTCAAATTAAATTTTAATCATTCTATAATACAAATGTAATTGATGGAACTGATTTACTAGGAATCTTATTTAAGATATATATAACTATCCCAAGAGCTTCACCCCACATCGACTCAGGTATAGAAGAATAATTTATCATACTTCAGATCATGTCCATAAGAGTGAGAACATATGAAATATTTCTCTTATGATACCGAGAATGTATGATTCTTTATTGACACCTAATTACCTTCGTAAGGTTGGTTATCATTCTTAATGATCATCTGTACTAGATCCGGAACTTCCAGATATATTGGTTTGGTATCAAAGAATGAAGTATTCAAATAATACATTCTTGATGTCTCAAGTCTAAGGACTAAATACACAATTAGGATTACGGAATCGCTATTTGACGATGAGGTATCATTAACTATCCAATATTTTGTAAGTAGATCATTTTGTGAACTCATTCTCTAATAAGCACATGCACTATATCCCTAGTATCCCTACACAAGTAGCTATGAGTTTAGCTATCTCTATCATATAAATGGGTATATAACACATCGGTCTATCCAGTTATCTCGATGTCCCTCTCGAGTAACCTATGACCGAAAATATTCAAGGTCTATGTTTAAAGACAAATTGGTTTTATTATCATAATCTCATTATAATCTAATTCCCATTGTACAGATTCAAGGACATCATAATATATTCATCATCCAATATAAAGTGAGAAAATTATATACTAATAATAACAAAAAAAAGTATGCAGCATATCACACGTGTTATCACTCACACAATTGGCTTGCATGACACTTGTAACTAGTAATACTAAGATGGAGACCTATATGACACCCCTACCCTAGGTAGTTGGCATCATAGAGATCGTCAATGGGGAATTGAAGAAGTGGTATGAGAGTCTAATGATGATGATACCAAGAATTACTAGTAGAAGCTTCGATGGAGTTACACTAGAAACTTTTAAACTCAGGTACTAAAAGATAGTGATCAACAAGTTAGGCACATCCACCCTTCGTCATCCGAAGCGAATGGATAGACTAATCAACCAAGATACTCTACTTCCTGACATAAGTTTCTTAATAGTACTAATAGTTCGAGTAGCGTCATCTCTTAACTACTCAATATAACCTATCGAAGTGGTTTGGGTGGTGTCGTCTCCTATATTGCTTGATATATTCTTTTGAGGCTAAGCATCAAAGTGCACCTAATGTACCCTTCTTGGGCTAAGCATTCAAATGTGTTTGATCTATTCTTCTCAAGCTAAGTATCCAAATGCACCCGATATATTATTCTCAGGCTAAGCATTAAAATATGCTCGATATGCCCTTCTCGGGCTAAGCACCAAAATATGCTTGATGTATCCTTCTCTGACAAGACATACGAGGTTGTTTGATGTGCCTCCTTCAAGCAAAGCTTCAAAAGTTGCCTGATGTGTTATCATCAGGTAAAGCATCGAAGGTTGCCCGATGCATTCTCTTCAGGTTAAGCATCAACAGTGGTCACTCAATACACTAGTTGCCCACATGTTGAGCCAACATATGGCCACACTTCCGAACCTTTTTGAGAGAACTTTCAAAGTATGTCTTCGAGGGAGACAAACAATAGAAAAAAATACTTACCTAATCATGGCTCGACATATAACAATATAGTCAACATGAGAAGGACAAGGCCCCAGTTAACAATTGAGCCACGTGGACAGTAGCCTAATACAAATTATTTTTTTTTACTTTTCATTTATAAATTAACTTAAGTATCAAAAGGCCATATTGTGAAACCCATCCAATTTTGGTCTTCATACAAATCGAGCATCAAGCGAGCCTCCAAGCCCCTTCAGTCACATTAGAGGACTTTTTATGCACTTGGGTTTGAATCAAATCGGGTTGATTCGGACACCAGAAACATATCTCTCATCACCATCTATTACACATGATGACCTGACTTGATCCGACCATTCCCACAATTTTCAACTTCCAGTATATCATTACCATTCTGCAAGGATAATCAATTATTCTTTTGCTTCTACAGCATCTTTCTAACATTCCTATGTTCATATATTTCATTGATATATAATATACATATGTCTTTCCATATAATAATGTGATGCTTTGTCTTGATGATGTATGATCAGTTGCGCTCGCCACCATTAACACAGATGTTTTCTCCGACTAAATTATAGATCGAATTTGGCGATCTCATGTCGTTGAATGCCTCAATCGAAAGAATAAAATCAATATATATAAAGCCCAACATAAGTAAAAGACCAATGACATGACACCATCTCTACGGTGACATCGGCAGTTGGCAAACACCATGATCATGTATGTACCGCCCACCAACCACGATCATTTAACTAAACCTATGGAGCCACGAGGAAAGGGTTATATATGATCTGAGCCACATCGAGGGTTATCTATAATCTTGTAGATTTCGTTAGAATTCAGCAGGATGTCGATCGGGGTGAACACGATTGATTGTGCCCAAAGGAGTTAACTGTTGTCTTTCTTACAAGACAGGAGGGTGGTGGGTTGCATGAATGCAACGTTAGCTTTGAGCGAGATGGGTGTACCATTGCATTGTAGAAGCCTATTGAGTATTTTCGAATAAGAGTTAAATCATGATAAGATGATGTTCTCTTACCTATAAATAACCAAATCCCTCTTATCAGAAAAAAGAAAAAACACTAATAAACAATGTAGAGATCAACAATTTTCATGACTTTAGCTCTGTCATTGTCCGAAGCGAGTCATTTAGGGGACGGCATATAGTATTGGCTATATCTCATTACAAAATCAAATGACAATTCACACCTTTGTTCGTCTAAGTTGACGACAACCCAATCTCTTGGCATCATCATCACAAGTTTGAAAATAATGATATATCATCACTTTCTCAAGTCGACCATATGGTCAAAATGATTGCATATCCTTCACGACAATTGTATTCTCAAGAGAGCTACTCTCAAAACAATCACCGCCAAGTTGACCTCACACTCAAAATGGTTGCATCGTCGAGTCGCTTATGTTCTTAAGACAATCATGCTTTCAAGTCAACTATAACTTTCAGTTGGTTTTTTCTTCAAGTTAGTCATGCCCTCGAGATGGTCGTCAACAAGTTGACCATAATGGTATGTTGGATGCACCTTTAAAATAACTTCAAGATGATTATTGTATCTTCAAGTTGGATCTTCGAAACTTTCACAGACTGCTCTGCACCTCAAAGTCTCTTGTGACCATAATCAAGATGTTCACTTTGATAGCAGATAATATTTCCTCAACTGTATAAGGAAATCTCACTGCTCTATTGAGGAAAATCCTCCCTCATAACCTGTATAAATAGGAAGAACAACACAATGAGGAATATAGCTTATTCTACCATTTCTATCTTCTATCTTTTTCATTTAATTTCTTACATGGTATCAAAGCTGCTTGCCTAGAGCAAGCTCTCTTCTTGCTATCCGACTCCTCACACAACCTCGTCAGTGAAGGTGCTCGACGCCGACACTGTCACTTTGCGTTGGTGCCTTTAGCATTGCAGACACTGGTGCTTCTTCCCTCATTGACGCTGTTGCTCCATCCTCACCATCATCTTCATTATCTTCTTCTGATGTTCCAGTTACTGTTTCTATAGGGAATTATAATATTTCTCCACATATAGGACTTATTTCCATCAATGCTGCCACGCTAATCCCTTTCAAGTTATCCAAAGGTGGCAACTACGTATCTTGGCAAGCCTAGTTTTCTAATATCCTATTTGGATATGACTTACTAGGCTATGTTGATGGCTTTCTCAGTTGTCAACTAGCTATGATCAATATCCACGGAGAACCCAGTCCAGTACCAAATCTAGCTCACAAACTGTGGCTACGTCAAGATTGTCTCATCCTCCAAGCTATTTAAGCATTAGTTGCTGGATCCATCGCTTCATTGATATCTTCATGTGCGACTACTATAGAAGCACGATGTAAGCTGCAAACAACCTTGGCGAATCGTTCGCGTACTCGTAAGCTCAGTCTTCTATCTAGTCTAATGAAAACAAAACAAGAGGGAAGTACTATCGTTGATTATATATAAAATATCAAAGTTATTATCGATGACTTGGCTTTGATAGGTCATTTCTTATGTGATGAAGAAGTTATCATATATACCCTTAATGGCCTCAGAGACGAGTATAAGGAATTGGCAACCGCAATTCGGGCGTGCGACTCACTAATGTCATTTGAAGAACTATATGATAAGTTGACTGACTATGAGATGTATTTGAAGCGTGATGACAAATTGCCCGGACCGACCATCACAGCTCAAGTTAGTCACAAGTCCAAGAGGAAGAGCAACCAGTGCAATACGACCATCACCAAAGGTTTGGTCAAGATATCTCTTACCCCTATGAGTCCCAAGCAAACCCCCCTATCCTCATCATCATACTTTCTCACAAAGTGACAACTCCAATACCCATTAGCCTTAGCGTCCTGCCCTCACAAGCCAACAAAGAGTCATTTGCCAGCTGCGTGATAAAATCGACCACTCTACTAAAGTTTGTCGGTCTCGACCCCGACTCCCTGCTTCGTCACAGTGGCCTCAGGCGAATCTCATTACTACACCAACTACTAGCCAATCCAATTGGATTGTGGACTCTAGTGCCTCCCATTACATCACCTTTGATTTTCAGAATTTTTCTATTCACAACAACTATAGTGGGAATGAAGATATCATCATTGGTGGCGGTAAAGGACTTCCTATAACTCATATTGGTTCCACAATGCTTAATTCTGATACTACAACCTTTACACTCGATGATGTTCTATGTGCCCCTCATATTAAATGAAACATTATTTATGTTTCTCAATTTTGCAAACACAACAATACTTCAATTGAATTCTTTCCTGATTCCTTTCTTGTCAAAGAGTTGAGCATGGAGGCATCCTTAGTCCAAGGCCCGAATAGAGGTAACATTTATGAATGATCGTTAGCTCCACAAATAACCCAGTCCACTGTTCACTCTTCAGTTGCAACTCCAATTGATTTATGGCATTATCGTCTTGGTCATCCTTCGTCCCTTATCTAGCAAAAAATACTTTCTCATTACTCTCTTCCTATTTTTAAATCCAGTAGTTCTATAACACATTGTGATGCATGTCTTAGCAATAAAAGTCATCGATAACCCTTTGGCACATCTTTTATATCATGCTTTAAACCGTTTAAAATTATTTATACCGATGTTTGAGGCCTTGCTCCAATTATTTCTTTTGACAAATTCAAATTTTATATCATTTTTATAGATTACTTCACTAAGGACATATAGTTATATCCTCTTCACTATAAATCTGAAGTGTCCACAATCTTTACCAACTTTCGAAAGTTGGTCAAGAACTACTTTCAGTCTACCATCAAAACAATTTACTTTGATGGTGGAGGTAAATATCAAGCCCTGATATCCTATCTCTCAACTTGTGGTATACAACACCTCAAGTCACCCCCACATACTCCTCAACTAGTTGGCTCTACCGAACGCAAACATCGACATATAGTTAAAACTGGCCTTACACTTCTACATCAGGCCTTCATACCTTCTACCTTTTGGATAGTAGCCTTTCAAACTACAGTCTATCTTATTAATCGAATACTTACACCAGTCCTACAATACTAGTCTCCATTTAAAATACTATTTCAAAAACCTTCAAACATTCATAAACTCAAAGTATTTGGCTATCTATGTTATCCATGGTTATGTCCCTATGCCTCCCATAAGATAATATCAAGATCTAAGCCTTGCATCTTTATATGATATTCTCTTGAATATAATATTTTCCGATGTTATAATCCCCACACTCACAAAGTCTTTATATCACGTAACGCTATTTTTATTGAGTACCATGAGTCTCCCGCTATGTGGACCACTCTAATAAACATTCTTCATTAGAGTATACCTCTGATCTAATCGGACGAGTCTCCCATGACACTGTCTAGTTTCTCCCCTTAGGATTCACACTCTACTACTACTCCAGTTCAGCAATTGCTTATTCCCTCTATTACTACTCCACTAATTTCTTCTCAAATTGATGAGGTAATATGTTTATAAATACAACCATTGTCTTTACCTTCTTCTAGACCAAGTGACACTGAGATACCTCAACCTGACCCGGCCTGTGTCAATGACTCTCCACCACTTATTCCAACAACACAATGTCACAATCCCGAAGCCTCCAAACATCCTATAACAACACGCTCCAAGAGTGGTATTTTCAAACCACGTCAATTCCTTGACCTATATGCTATCACAGAATCCTCAGCTAATACCATTAAACCCACCACCTTTACTCAAGCTCAAAAATCTCCACATTAGCGTAACGCCATGTGCGAGGAATATAATGCCCTCCTCCATAACTCAACATGGAACCTAGTACCCTTTCATCATACACAAAACATCATCGGGTGTGAGTGAGTTTTTCGAATTAAACGGAACCCAGATGGATTTGTTGCCTGATATAAAGCACATCTCATCGCCAAAGGGTTTTATCAACGACATGGAGTTGATTTCACTAAGATATTTAGTCCCGTTGTTAAGCCCACAACAATCCAACTTATCCTAAGTCTAGCCACCACTAATGGTTGGCAATTACGACAATTAGATGTTAATAATGCATTTTTATAGGGGACTCTAACTGAAGATATTTTTAATGCAATAACCTCCTGGTTTCATTCATCCTCAATATCCAAGATATGTTTGCAAACTTCAAAAAGCTATTTATGGACTTCGTTAGGCTCCAATAACCTAGTACACTAAACTTGGCTCATTTTTTACTTCAATTGGCTTTATTAACTCCAAGTCTGATATCTCGTTATTTCTACGACAACAACTTAGAGGCACAATATATATTCTGGTGTATGTGGATGACATTATTATCATATGTAATAATCTTATAGAGATCCAAGCATTCATCAAGCAATTGGCAGATCGATTCTCTCTTAAAAATCTAGGAACCTTGAACTATTTTCTAGGTGTAGAAACAACATACACATCTTCAGGTCTTTTCCTCTTATAAAGAAAGTACATTCAATATTTATTATCAAAGACTAACATGTAGGATGTAAATGCGGTTACAACTCCCCTCTCTACAAGTGAATCTCTCAAACTATCTGATGGAAGTCCTGCTACGGAACCCACTCAATACCGACAAGTAGTTGGCTCTTTGCAGTACTTAGCTCTCATCCATCCAAACATCTCATTTGCCGTCAACAAATTATCATAATTTATGCAGCAAGCAACTACTATGCACCGATCTACAATTAAACGAATCATGCGATATCTTAAAGGAACCCTCAATCATGGTCTCTTTCGCCACAAACACTCTCCACTTTATATTCATGCCTTTGCCGATGCTGATTAGGCATGCAACTTTGATGATAGAATATCCACATTGGGGTATATTGTCTTCCTTGGAGCTAATCCAATCAATTGGAATTCTAAGAAGCAAAAGACAGTCACACGGTCTATAATTGAAGCTGAATACCATGCCAACGCCACTGCCACTTAGAACTCAATTAGGTCACAAATCTACTCAAGGAACTCAACATCAATTCCACTCCTATTTCTACAATATATTGTGATAATGTTGGAGCTACCTATCTATGAACCAATCCAGTGTTCCACTCCCACATAAAACATATTGCTATCGACTTCCACTTCATGCGAGATCAAGTTGTCCAACGTCAACTACGTGTTTCTCATGTACATACGGCTGATCAATTAGTAGACTCACTCACAAAGTCTCTCGCTCATAAACTCTTTGCATTACATCAATCCAAGATTGGTATCCTTGATAGGAGTACCATCTTGCGGGGGCATGATAGCCGATAAGATTTCCCCAACTATATGAGAAAATATCGCTGCTTTGTTGAGGGAAATCCTCTCTCCTAACCTGTATAAATAGGGAGAACATCTCAATGAAGAATATAGCTTTTTCTACCATTTCTATCTTTTATCTTCTTCGATTAATTTCTTACACAATTGACTTAGTGAAGTCATGCACATGACATGCTTAAATCGACAATACAATAATACAGCTCAAGTCGGGAGGAGTTAATCAAAGGTACGACAAAGGGTTAATTAATTTTTTAGGCTTAATCTTTTTTAAAACATAATTGAGTCTCAACACTAAAATGATAATAACTTGTTGCTCATATTGATACTACAAGTTTGATAAGATTTGTCAAATCTTAGCGGGTCAAACAAAAGCATGTTGGGTTCGTCTAAATCTGGATAGAAAAAAAACATCTGAAGCACCTAGTGCAACCGACTAAGTCGAAGCAAAACTCTTATGCATCTAGACAAAAAGTGTCCAAAGTGATTGAGTGACCAAGGTGCACCGACCCTCCTTGTGTATGATGCATTCACTCATGATAAAAAAGATTATTTTGATTATGCGACTAATGCATTTCTATTATATATGATGTATCCGTTTAAGAAACAAAATCGTATAAAGCATCTAATATTGTAACATTGTGTTTCACGCGAGCATAAAATATTATAGATTTTTTTTTTGGAAACCATATTATCCACCTTCCCATTTTGGATGCCAATCCAAATCCAAGATTTGGCGGACCTAACTTAGACATCATGAATCACCCCTGACTTAGACCTAACAATCCATGCGCACAACAACGTTGGCTCCGCTATAAATCACCCCTGACTTCGACCTTTCATCTCATCCCAACTCCCCTCGATTCTTCGCAGCCTTCGTCTATGGCGCAACCACGACTCGTCTCTCTCGCCTTCTTCGTCGCCATCCTGATCTCAGGTCCGTGATCATTGGTTCTATGTATGCCTTCCCTTGACATTGTTATGTCATTCGTTCAGTAATGATACTTGTTGATGCTTCTTCAGGCGCACACTCCGCCACCTTTAGCTTCAAGAACAACTGCCCCTTCAGTATTTGGCCTGCCTCGTTGGCCAATTCCGACAAAGGTTCTCTTTCCCAGACGGGATTCCAGCTGGACAGTGGCGCCTCCTTTTCACTGGATGCGCCACCCGCCTGGGGAGGTCGGCTGTGGGCTCGGCAAACGTGTTCCACCGACTCGGCGGGCAAATTCTCGTGCATCACCGGGGACTGCGGCACTGGGCAGGTGGCGTGCAATGGGGCGGGAGGAGCGCCGCCGACCACGCTCATCGAGTTCACCCTGCAGGGCTACGGAGGCAAGGATTTCTACGACGTGAGCTGCGTCGACGGCTTCAACTTGCCGGTGTTGGTCGTTCCCAGCGGGGGGTCGAATTGTAACAGCACGTCGTGCCCGGTGAACGTCAACGCGCTGTGCCCCCAGGAGTTGCGGATAACAGCGCCGGACGGGGGCGTGGTGGGGTGCAAGAGCGCATGCTTAGCCTTCAACACGGACGAGTACTGCTGCAGGGGCCAGTACGGTAGCCCGGACACTTGCAAGCCCTCCTACTCTTCCCAGATCTTCAAGAATGCATGTCCTCAAGCATATAGTTATGCTTATGATGATAGGACCAGCACCTTCACCTGCGTGGGGGCTAACTACGATATCACCTTCTGCCCTTGAAACGGATGAAAGCTAAAGACGCGCTTCGTCTTGTCTCGTTGTCAGAAGAAGAACATTAAAAGAGTTTTTGAATTCGTACCTAAATGTTATTTGACTTCTACTTTTTTTTTTTGTTCATCATCGATGTAGAGAACAAAATGCATGCAACACAACTATGAAATTAGACCATGTTGGGATCCTAAAATAATTTAAATTTTGTAGAGTTAATATCCTAGGAGAACAACAACATATATTGATACGAGAAATTTTTTTCATAAAAATAAAAAAAATCCTAAAAATTAAGGTTTACTTTTTCTTATTTCTCAGGTATATCTAGACTATGATTAAGGGTAAGAGCAAAATATGAGAAATACCTTGGGTGCTCTTGGATCTAGAGTCTCTAGAGAAGGTTATCATCCAGAAAAAGTTATATGATCTAGAGAGAATGCATACTTTTCAGTGTTTATGTGAAAGGGTACGTATATGATAGAATACTCTTAATAGCAAACGAGAATAGGTTATATTATAGAGAAGGTTATTCTCTAGGGATCTAGAGAGGATGCAAGTATGTACTTTTCAGTATTTATGTGAGAGGGTATGTATCTCGATAAAATTCATCTCATACTCCCAGTAATAGATAAATTAATATTTCTTATCCATCAAAGTAAAAACATAAATCTCTTAATAGTAGATGGAGGAATCTATTTGATAGCCTGCTAAACCCTGAAGGAAATCGCTATTTAGTATATTGACTCTCTTATAATTAAGAGGGGTTATTCAAGTCTTTTTATTATATCAACCTTATATCTTATGTTAGTCTCAAGCTGGTGCTAGGACATATATACATTAAAAAAATCATAATAAAAGGATCATTTATGAGATTTGATCCAATGGACCCTACCCATCACATGATGGTCTTAAAGTTCCTATGAGGCATGACTAATGAATATCTCACATCCATACCAATCTGAGTAGATCATTCATCTATCAAGAAATCATAATCAAACTTGTAAATCAACCTCGAGACTTAAA
This sequence comes from Musa itinerans, assembly GCA_001649415.1. Classification (NCBI taxonomy): domain Eukaryota; kingdom Viridiplantae; phylum Streptophyta; class Magnoliopsida; order Zingiberales; family Musaceae; genus Musa; species Musa itinerans. The sequence continues at coordinate 114,500 of LVTN01000257.1, forward strand.
CTTATAAATGATCTATCAATATTATACACATCAAGAATCATACCCCAATTAACTCTTGATTAGCTTAAATCATAGTTGAATTGGTCCAACCGATTCAAATCGAGCTTAATTCAAATAAATTTAATTTAACCAACTAATAATCCTCATAAGATTAGTTTTGAATCACCATAACTTCGTCGAACTTAGAAGAATTGATTAGGTCTAATATGGGTCAAATGAGTTTAAATTGGTCTAGATCAATTCAAAAGCACCTTAAACAGATCAAAATCAACAAAATTGGTTTGGTTCTGATCTAATTTACGAATCAATTAGGGCCAAACTCATAAAACAAGTCAAAACAAATGGGAACAGCGAAAACTTGGGTCGACTCAAACAATACCCATAGATGCCATGGGCTAACTCTAGTCCAAATCTATGGTGAAACCCAAGCTGCAAAGGTTTTTGTAGGCTCGGATTTGGGCTCAACCTGTGTGTAGGCATCGCGTTAAGCTTTGATCCAACCCACCAACAACACATGATACGTGTGAATTGCACTTGGTTCGGGTGACTATGTTGGTTGTGTGCTATGTCATGTTGGCTTCCGACGAGTCATAGTCGGTAAGCCGCACTTGATTGGGTTGTGTTCTCGACTCAACTCTGGTCCATTGAACTGAGCCGAGCCCGCACCGCTACGACACCCCCCGTGTCAATCCCGTGTTGAGCTCGAGTCGAACAAGTGTCGATTATGCACCAAACCTATGTCCAATCGATCGAGTCATGCCACACATGAGCCGACCATGCCAGCCCGAGTCTTGGGCTTGTGTCGAGTCTACACCTAGCTGATTCAAGCATTGCAGGCTATCGGCTTGGTTGGGTTTGTCCCGGTCCATTTGTCGGTCAGACATAAATTAGATTAATCCCCTTTTGTTTTCATAAAATTTAAATTTTAAATAAAAAATCATATAATAATTTAATTTTTTTATCAAAATCAAGGTGCTACACGCTACATAATGGGCCTGAAGTTCTTATCATGTAAGGCTCGACTAATGGAGATAGATGTCACATTCATATTAATCTGATTAGATCATTCGTTCATAAAGCAATCATAATCAAACTTGTAGATCAACCTTGAGCTAGACCCGAGCTATTATAATAAGATTAATCCCCTTTTGTTTTCATAAAATTTTAAAATTTAAAAACAAATCATATAATAGCTTTAAAATTTCATAAAAATAAATAAGAATTCCAAACATCATAATTATTTAACTAAAAGCAAAAACATAATTTATAAGATTACAAAACTGTTTTCCATGAATTAAATATCAATAACAATAGTGTTTTTAAAATTGTAAGTTCAATAGATCATGAATAATTCTGATAATATCATATGAACATATTGAGGGTAGAGAAAATATATCCTAACTTACTCAGAATAGATAGATAGTCAACAAGATTAAAAAACTATTTGTTTCCAAATTAATACCTAAAAATACTTGAAAATTTCTGACTAAACAAATAAAATTCTAAACATGCAGAGTAGTTTATTCAAAACAGAAACATAATTAAAAATATTCAAAATATATCTTTATGAATCAAAAATAGCATTCAAGTCCATAATTCCAAATTAATAAATATAATTAGTCAAAATTTTCAGAATAAGTAATAAAAATTCTGGACATACAGAATAGTTTATTCAAATAAAAACACAAGAAAAAATGATTCAACATCTATCTTCATTAATTAAAATTTACATAAAACCAATAATTCAATAAAAAATTCTCATAAATATCGCAAATTTCGAAAATCATAGAGTTGCCCGATTAGGTTCTAATGATGCAGATCTCTCTATTTAAAACAAAAATATAACCAAACAATATTTAAAACTATTTCTATGAATAAAATTATTTAATTCATATAAAAAATCCTGTAATGCATAAAAGTTCCAGATAAAATATTGTGAAATACTCAGAAGATAGAGAGATCAAAATAAAATTAAATAATGATTATAATCAAAATAATAATAATAATAAATCTTAATTTTTATGCATTAAATCTAAATAACATAATAAATAATAAAAATTATAGAATGATTTCTAAATATAATAAAACAGATTATGTAGAATTTTAATTGTCAAAATATAAATTTGTATATCATGAAATATGGAAAGTCAAGTATCCTATCTCTCTAACAATTGTCTCATGCCTCTTTGCTCGGATCAGGACCTCGCTCCACTTGGATGAAGAGTTCTACGCATCATCCTTATGTAGGAGAGACGAAGGAGTCTAATCATCATAGGACTATTATATGATAATTTTATAATTAATTAAATATTATTTGTTTCATAGCATAAAAGAATTGATTTATATTTAAAACTCCTTTTTAGATCAACATATCATCAACATATTATAAAGAAGGTTATCCTCTAGGGATCTAGAGAGGATGGAAGTATTTACTTTTTAGCGTTTATGTGAGAGGGTATGTATCTAATAAAATATACTCTTAACCGCAAATTAAGATGCTCTTAGGCTAGATTCTCTCCCAACCGTAGTTGAAATTTATATCATACTCCCAATAGCAGATAAAATAATGTTTCTTATCCACCAAAGTAAAAACACAGATCTCCTAATAGTAAAGGGAGGAATCTATCTGACAACCTGCTAAACCTTGAAAGGAATCACTATCTAATATATTGGCTCTCTTATAATTAAGAGGGATCATTCAAGTCTTTTTATTGTATCAACCTCATATCTTATGTTAGTTTTAAGTTGATGCTTTTACATATATACATTAAAAAAAATCATAATAAAGGGATCACATATGGGATTCGATCCAATGAATGCTACCCACCAGGTGATGGCCCTAAAGTTCTTACCATGTAAGGCATGACTAATGAAGATCCGAGTAGATCATTCATCTATCAAAAAATCATAATCAAACTTGTAAATCAACCTTGACACATCAAAACTTATAAATGATCTATCAACATTATAAACATCAGGAATCGTACCCCAACTAACTTTTGATTAGCCTAAATCATTGTTGAATTGGCCCAACCGATTCAAATCGGGCTTAATTCAAATAAATTTAATTTAACCAACTAACAATCCTCATAAGATTAGTTTTGAATCACCATAACTTTGTCTAACTTAGAATTGATTAGGTCTAATATGGGTCAAATGAGTTTAAATTGGTCTAGATCAATTTAGAAGCACTCATAATCAACTAAATTGGTTCAGTTCAGATCTAATTTAGGAATCAGTTAGGGCCAAACTCATAAAATAAGTCAAAACAAATGGGCCAACCTATGCGGAATACATCGAAATAGGAACAACGAAAACTTGGGTTGACTCGAACAATACCAACAGATGCCATGGGCCAACTCTAGTTCAAATCTGTGGTGAAACCAAAGCTGCGATGGGTTTTGTAGACTCGGATTTGGGCTCAACCTACGTGTAGGCACCCGGTTAAGCTTTTGATCCGACGCACCAACAACACATGATGCATGTGAACTGCACTTAGTTTGGGTGAGTATGTTAGTTGTGTGCTACGTCATGTTGGCTTCCGACGAGTCATAATCGATAGGCCACACTTGACTCGGTTGTGTTGTCGACTCGGCTCTGGTCCATTGGACTGAGCCGAGCCCGTACCGCAACTACATCCGTGTCAATCCTGCGTTGAGCTCGAGTCGAACAAGTGTCAATCATGCACCAAACCTGCGTCCAATCGATGCCACACATGAGCTGACCAAGCCAGGCCGAGTCTTGGGCTTTTGTCGAGGTTACACCTGTCTGAGTCAAGAATTGCAGACTGTCAACTTATTTAGGTTTGTCCCGGTCCATTCGTCGGTCAGACGTAAATTAGATTAATCCCCTTTTGTTTTCATAAAATTTAAATAAAAAATCATATAATAACTCATTTTTTTTTATTTATCAAAATCAACATACTGTGGGTTTTACATGCTATATAATGGGCATGAAGCTCTTATCATGTAAGGCAGGAGAGATGTCACATTCATACTAATCGATCTATGCCATCGACTCAGCTTTGGTCCATTAGACTAAGCTAAGCCTATACCATTACTATACCCATGTTAATCTAGTGTTGAGCCTGAGTTTAACCAATATCGATCTCACACTAAACCTATGTTGAATCTAATGAGTCATGTCGCATATGAGCCGACCACCCTCGAGGGAGTGGCGACTCGATTGAGTTAAGTGCTGTAGTCATCAGCTTGGCTAGGTCTAGCCTAGTATGTTTACCGGTTTGACTTGAGTTAGACCTGAGATGTCCTAATAAGATTAATCCCCTTTTGTTTTCATAAAATTTTAAAATTTAAAAACAAATCATATAATAGCTTTAAAATTCCATAAAAATAAATAAGAATTCCAAACATCATAATTATTTAACTAAAAGCAAAAACATAATTTATTATATTACAAAACTGTTTTTATGAATTAAATATCAATAAAATAGTTTTTTTAAAATTGTAAGTTCAATAGATCATGAATAATTCTGATAATATCATATGAACATATTTAAGGGTAGAGAAAAAATATCCTAACTTATTCAGAGTAGATAGATAGTCAACAAGATTAAAAAACTATTTGTTTCCAAATTAATACCTAAAAATACTTGAAAATTTCTGACTAAACAAATAAAATTCTAAAAATGCAGAGTAGTTTATTCAAAACAGAAACATAATTAAAAATATTCAAAATATATCTTTATGAATCAAAAATAGCATTCACGTCCATAATTCCAAATTAATAAATATAATTAGTCAAAATTTTCAGAATAAGTAATAAAAATTCTGGACATACAGAATAGTTTATTCAAATAAAAACACAAGAAAAAATGATTCAAAATCTATCTTCATGAATTAAAATGTATATGAAACCAATAATTACAAAAAAAATTATTATAAATATCGCAAATTCCAAAAATCATAGAGTTGCCTGATTAGGTGCTAATGATGCAGAACTCTTTATTTAAAATAAAAATATAACCAAACAATATTTAAAAACTATTTCTATGAATAAAATTATTTAATTCATATAAAAATCCTGTAATACATAAAAGTTCCAGATAAAATATTGTGAAACACTCAGAAGATAGAGAGATCAAAATAAAATAAAATAATCATTATAATCATAATAATAAATCTGAGTTTTTATGTATTAAATCTAATTAACATAATAAATAATAAAAATTATAGAATGATTTCTAAATATAATAAATCAGATTATGCAGAATTTTAATTGTCAAAATATAAATTCACATATAATGAAATATGGAAAGTTAGATAATCGATCTCTCCAACAATTGTCTCGTGCCTCTTTGCTCGGATCATGACCTCACTCCACTCGGATGAACATGAAGAGTTCTACTCATCCTATCCTTATGTAGGAGAGATAGAGGAGTCTAATCAATATAGGACTCTAATACGATAATTTCATAATTAATTAAATATTATTTGTTTCATAACATAAAAGAATTGATTTATATTTAAAACTCCTTTTTAGGTCAACATATCATCAAATCTACTTAAACAATAATTAAATATTTCACTAGGTATAGAGGATCGTAGTTGGCTTTCCTACAAGACCGAAGGGCAATGGGTTGCAAAAATACAGTTAGGTTTAGGTCAGATGAGTCATATTGTAAAAGGGTACCGAGTATTTTTTAAGCGTTAAATAAATGTAGCAAAATGATGTTCTCTAACCTACAACCAATCGTAAGAGCCAAAGCTCTCTATTAGTGAGAAGGAAGAACAACAAAATTAAAATGTGTAGAGATCAATAATCTTGATGACTTTGGCCTCTCATCTTGTGAAATCAAGTCATATGGGAGATAGTGTATAATTCCAAAATAAAAAACATCAATGCCGCTGTACAACTAAGTTGACACGACAATCTAATATCTTATCTTCCAAAATAATGATACATCATCAGTTTTTTTTTAAATCGATTGTTTCTTTAAAATGATTATATTTTTTTACAATAATTATATTTTTAAGAGGACTACTCTTAAAATACTCACCATCAAGTCGACCTCATTCGATTACACCATCGAGTTGGTCATACCCTCAAGATAATCATGCTTTCAATTCGATAACATCTTTAAGTTGATTATTTGCTAAGTCGATCGCACCCTCAAGATTGACCGTCGATAAGGCAACCATAATGTTGAGTTGGCTACACCTTTAAAACAACTTCGAGATGATTGTGTCTTCTAGTTGCATCTTCGAAGCATCCTCAGATTGCTCTGCACCATAAAGTATGCCCTGTCTCACGTTTGCCTGACCTTAGTATGTCAAGGCTTAGTCGACTCAAACCCCTCCCCTCGATCTCAGCAGGTCAAGTGAAGGAGGCATGGCCAGGGTCGAAACTCTCGATCTCGATAGGTCGGAAGGGAAGAAACTGATACATTAGAATCCAGCTTCTCTCTCTCGACGCTCAAACCAAGCCTTATAATCCAAACACTTTACTTGTGAGCTCGATCTCATACTCCTATTAGAACGAAAAATTGAGAGCGAAACACTTTACCACTCCAGCAAGTATCTGCATATGATACAGTTGTGAGAGCAAATGTATAGATGGTACATATTTGCACGATAAGATGTGTCATCAGAAAATATATCTGTCAAATGTGACTAATATATCATTTTAGCATATGATACATTCACATTTGCTTAAGACAAAATATATCTGAACCATCCAAGCCCAAAGCATTCCTTCTGCACTCGATTTATTTATTCAGGATAAAAATAATGTATCTAATATGACCACTATATATATATATATATATATATATA
>LVTN01000257.1:134799-157782 GCA_001649415.1 Musa itinerans
GGTTATTCAAGTCTTTTTATTATATCAACCTTATATCTTATGTTAGTCTCAAACTGGTGCTAGGACATATATACATTAAAAAAATCATAATAAAAGGATCATATATGAGATTTGATCCAATGGACGCTACCCACCACATGATGGTCTTAAAGTTCCTACCATATGAGGCATGACTAATGAATATCTCACATCCATACCAATCTGAGTAGATCATTCATCTATCAAGAAATCATAATCAAACTTGTAAATCAACCTCAAGACCTCAAAACTTATAAATGATCTATCAACATTATAAACATCAAGAATCATACCCCAATTAACTCTTGATTAGCTTAAATCATAGTTGAATTGGTCCAACCGGTTCAAATCGAGCTTAATTCAAATAAATTTAATTTAACCAACTAATAATCCTCATAAGATTAGTTTTGAATCACCATAACTTCGTCGAACTTAGAAGAATTGATTAGGTCTAATATGGGTCAAATGAGTTTAAATTGGTCTAGATCAATTCAGAAGCACTTTAAATAGATCAAAATCAACAAAATTAGTTTGGTTCGGATCTAATTTACGAATCAATTAGGGCCAAACTCATAAAATAAGTCAAAACAAATGGGCTAACCTATGTTGAATACATCGAAATAGGAATAGCGAAAAGTTGGGTCCACTCAAACAATACCCATAGATGCCATGGGCTAACTCTAGTCTAAATCTGTGGTGAAACCAAAGCTGCAAAGGATTTTGTAGGCTCGGATTTGGGCTCAACCTGTGTGTAGGCACCGGGTTAAACTTTGATCCAACCCACCAACAACACATGATACATGTGAACTGCACTTGGTTTGGGTGACTATGTTGGTTGTGTGCTATGTCATGTTGGCTTCCGACGAGTCATAGTCGGTAAGCCGCACTTGATTGGGTTGTGTTGTCGACTCAGCTCTGGTCCATTGAACTGAGCCAAGCCCGCACCGCTATTACACCCGTGTCAATCCCGCATTGAGCTCGAGTCGAACAAGTGTCGATCATGCACCAAACCTATGTCCAATCGATCAAGTCATGCCACACATGAGCTGACCAAGCTAGCCCGAGTCTTGGGCTTGTGTCGAGTCTACACCTAACTAAGTCAAGCATTGCAGGCTGTCAGCTTGGTTGGGTTTGTCCCGGTCCATTCGTCGATCAGATATAGGACTCTAATACAATAATTTCATAATTAATTAAATATTATTTGTTTCATAACATAAAAGAATTGATTTATATTTAAAACTCCTTTTTAGGTCAACATATCATCAAATCTACTTAAACAATAATTAAATATTTCACTAGGTATAGAGGATCGTAGTTGGCTTTCCTACAAGACCGAAGGGCAATGGGTTGCAAAAATACAATTAAGTTTGGGCCAGATGACTCATATTGTAACAGGGTACTGAGTATTTTCTAAGAGTTAAATAAATGTAGCAAGATGATGTTCTCTAACCTACAACCAATTGTAAGAGCCAAAGCTCTCTATTAGTGAGAAGGAAGAACAACAAAATTAAAATATGTAGAGATCAATAATCTTGATGATTTTGGCCTCTCATCTTGTGAAATTGAGTCATATGGGAGATAGTGTATAATTCCAAAATAAAAAACATCAATGCCGCTGTACAACTAAGTTGACACGACAATCTAATATCTTATCTTCCAAAATAATGATACATCATCAGTTTTTTTTTAAATCGATTGTTTCTTTAAAATGATTATATTTTTTTACAATAATTATATTTTTAAGAGGACTACTCTTAAAATACTCACCATCAAGTCGACCTCATTCGATTACACCATCGAGTTGGTCATACCCTCAAGATAATCATGCTTTCAATTCGATAACATCTTTAAGTTGATTATTTGCTAAGTCGATCGCACCCTCAAGATTGACCGTCGATAAGGCAACCATAATGTTGAGTTGGCTACACCTTTAAAACAACTTCGAGATGATTGTGTCTTCTAGTTGCATCTTCGAAGCATCCTCAGATTGCTCTGCACCATAAAGTATGCCCTGTCTCACGTTTGCCTGACCTTAGTATGTCAAGGCTTAGTCGACTCAAACCCCTCCCCTCGATCTCAGCAGGTCAAGTGAAGGAGGCATGGCCAGGGTCGAAACTCTCGATCTCGATAGGTCGGAAGGGAAGAAACTGATACATTAGAATCCAGCTTCTCTCTCTCGACGCTCAAACCAAGCCTTATAATCCAAACACTTTACTTGTGAGCTCGATCTCATACTCCTATTAGAACGAAAAATTGAGAGCGAAACACTTTACCACTCCAGCAAGTATCTGCATATGATACAGTTGTGAGAGCAAATGTATAGATGGTACATATTTGCACGATAAGATGTGTCATCAGAAAATATATCTGTCAAATGTGACTAATATATCATTTTAGCATATGATACATTCACATTTGCTTAAGACAAAATATATCTGAACCATCCAAGCCCAAAGCATTCCTTCTGCACTCGATTTATTTATTCAGGATAAAAATAATGTATCTAATATGACCACTATATATATATATATATACACTTTGTCACGTACAAGAAATCGTTCTGCAGCTACTCTACAACAACATGATGTCAGTGACATTTCGCAGCCATTAAGCCCTTAGAAATTGCTTACGGAGTCAGCAATCGCCCACCGTTACTTTGCTTTGATTCCCATTGGCGCTTTAGCGATGAACTCGTTAACCTCGTAAAGGACGACCGAGTCTTAACCGTGAAGCACGTATTGGCTTCACTGCGTGGAAGTTCACTGCTTGTTTCTCCTCGATAAGACAACAAAGGACCCCTTCTTGGAAGATCGAAAAGAAAGCAATACGTACTAGTTTATTCTCTCTCTATATATATATATATATATATATATATATATATATATATATATTGGCTCATGATGCATTTGTGCTGGACATAAATCCATCGGAAGTACCTAATTGAAACCATGTCTCTTATGCCCAATTGATCCCTCTAGAAAAAAATATATCTAAAGTGTTGGGATTAATAAATATTTTAAGATTTTTAGAACCAATGTTTAAAAAGAACAAGAAATCTTAGTACAAGGAGAAATCATCTGAAAAAAATATATTATGATTTAGGGTTTGACTTTTCTATAAATATGTTATAGTTTTGGTGAGGAAACAGTAAGATATGATGAATACTATGGGTACTCTTAGGGGTTTTTTTAGAGTATCTAAAGAGAGTGTTCTCCAGGATTTTTAGAGATGATGAAATAAAAGATATAAATTCTTTAAAATATATATGAGAGGGTATAAAAGAGGATTGGACTTGAGTAAGGATAACTTAATGACCTTGTAATTGTTCTATATTAAAATTTATATGAGAGGGTATAAAAGAGGATTGAGTTTGAGTAAGGATAGTAAAAAATTTGATTTTCATCGTGCATTTATGTCCAACCATATTAAATCTTATGTCGATTTTCTAGTATATTATCTTATTGTTGATCATTCACTTCGAATATTGTTAAATCGATTAGGCTCAAGTCATTCATTTTATGTTTGATGCATTTATTCATTCATTCATTTAAGATTAAAAAAAAAAAACATCTTAAGCACCTGATTCGCTTTGCCATCCAACACGGACGGACGCCTGCCAGCTTCACCAGAGTCACAAGACGTCCTATATGTATATTTTTGGGTTAGTATCTTTGCCCACGTAGCTAATTCTATCTGGGATAGCAACAACAGTTGATAGCTACGCGTAGTAATTAAACTGTGAAGACAACCAACCATTAACGCTCTTTATCTCATTTCTAATTTTAATGACTTGGTCATTAAGTATCAAAATCTTGTTAAGTGCATTTCATTTAGAATAAAATGGAAAGAAATTAATGCATATGGACCATATATTATTCACCTTCCTATGCTGGATGTCGATCCCAGATTCGGCATTCTGCATACGGTGCCACCTTTGGGTCGGTACACCTATCTCAGATCTCATGTACACAGTCCATGCACACGACAACTTGGCTCTATATAAAGTGCCCCTCACTGCGACCTTTCGTCTCACCCCAACTCCTCTCACTTCTCCGGAGCCTTCCTCTATGGCGCAGCCACGACTCGTCTCTCTCGCCTTCTTCGTCGCCGTCCTGATCTCAGGTCTGTTATCATCACTGGTTCTATGTATGCCTTCCTTTGCCATTGTTACGTCGTGTGTTCATGCACGACACCTGTCGATGCTTCTTCAGGCGCGCACTCCACCACCTTTAACTTCAAGAACAACTGCCCCTACCCTGTTTGGCCCGCCTCGCTGGCCAATGCCGACAAAGGTGCTCTTTCCCAGACCGGATTCCAGCTCGATAGTGGCGCCTCCCTATCAGTGGATGCGCCGCCCGCCTGGGGAGGCCGGCTGTGGGCTCGGCACAGATGTTCCACTGACTCGTCCGGTAGATTCTCGTGCCTCTCCGGGGATTGCGGCACTGGGCAGGTGGCATGTAGCGGCGCGGGAGGAGCGCCGCCGACCACGCTCGTCGAGTTCACCCTGCAGGGCGACGGAGGCAAGGATTTCTACGACGTGAGCTGCGTCGACGGCTTCAACGTGCCGGTGTCGGTCGTTCCCAACGGGGGGTCGAACTGCGACAGCACGTCGTGCCAGACGAACATCAACGCGCGGTGCCCCACGGAGTTGCAGATGGTGGCGCCGGACGGGAGCGTGGTGGGGTGCAAGAGCGCATGCTTAGCCTTCGGCACGGACGAGTACTGCTGCAGGGGCCAGTACGGTAGCCCGGACACATGCAAGCCCACCAGCTACTCCAAGATGTTCAAGGATGCGTGTCCTCAAGCTTATAGTTATGCTTATGATGACAAGAGCAGCACCTTCACCTGCGTGGGGGCTAATTACGATATCACCTACTGCCCTTGAAACCAACGTACATCTATCACAAGCTTCTTCTTGTCTCGCTTTGGCTCTCAAGAGAGCAAAAATAAAAGAAGAGTTTCAAAGTTCTATTCAAGTGTCATTCGACTTCCACCTTTCTTGCTTTGGACATCGATCATTTCTCGGAAACAAAATGCATACAACACGCTGCCGAACTATACAAGAAGGAAAAATAAGTAGAAATTTGTAATCTGACAAGAACAACAAGATGGCCGGCTCACCTTTGGTGGATACGTTGACGCCAAGATTGGGACGAGGAGGAGCTTCTATGCTTTGTGACCTTATATGCTTCAAACATATGTCTTTGTTCTTGAATGTAGTCTGTTCTTTTTTTTTCCACCTAAAGGATGGAGACGACGACAGAAAGAAAGAGAAAACGAACGACCGCACTACTGAATAGTGTAGGCAAAGAGAGATCGAAAAGGAAGAGAAGAGAGAGAGAGATAGAGGAAAGGGAGATTTGATGATCGGACGAGAAAGAACAGAGAGTAGTGGTGGCAAATGAAAGAATGCAGCAGAAAGAAACCGAAACCGACTGCCCACAGGGCCGCAGCTCCGCAGGCCTCAGCCCGCAGTGGTTGAGCTGATGCATTGATCTCAAGGTTGTGGTGTGAAGAGTTAAAAAAGTGCCATTGCAGGTCAAAAAACCAATTTGATTTTAATCAGAGTTATGTTATCAAAGAAAAAAAATATGATTAATTAATCTCACACTGCAATATTCTGATAATTAGGTTGGACCCACACAACAAAAGAAGAAAACCCACGAGCTGCCTCTGATCTGGACCAGCTACGTACCAAAGTTGAGATTTGGCTGCGACATGACTTGCTCAAACTGGCCTTTCCCCTCTGCCCTTTGACGCCCGCAGGCGAAGCAGAACTTTAGTCGCAGCACCGCTTCACATGCAGCCACGTGGCGGGGGTAAACGCTCACATTAGTCCGTAGTGCTACGACGGTGTCGTGGGATTTTGTCGTCTCGATTACAAGCAAACCAACTACAAAAGGCCCGCTCTCGCATTATTTGCTGGCTCTTGTGGGGGCGGAGGCAAAACTAGATGGGTCCCAGCTTCTATGAGGACGCTAATTCGGGAGACGTGTGCGGGTAGGCGGGTCTGTGTTACTCGCGCACGTGCCGCACCAATGCTTTTATGCGGGCGGTCGCTTAGCTGGGAGTGGGGAGGAGAGTCAAGTAGCCAAGAAAGAAGACAACTGCGCGACCACATTACGTGCCAGCAGCATAAGCCAAGGGAGGCAAGCAACGCATCCTCTCGCTTTCACCTTCCCTTTCCTCGGCCGCACTCCGTCCTTCCCTCCCTTCCTCTCCAGCTTTGTCATTCTGCCTCCCTTTGGTCCAAATCTTTAAATATCCACTGGGTTACTGGATTCCCTGCTTTTTTCTCTCATCCACCGTCGCCGCAAGCGAGAGAGGAGACGAGATCGAGATCTGAGTCGCCTTTTTCTTTTCCCTTTCTGTTGTTTTGGTGCGGTCTGGGAAGAGCGATCATGGGTTCGTCGTCGGGCCCGGGGCATAGCTACGATTACTCCTTCAAGATACTGCTGATCGGGGACTCCGCGGTGGGCAAGAGCAGCCTCCTCGTCTCCTTCATCTCCAACCACCTCGGGGAAGATCTCGCCCCCACCATCGGTCTGCTCCCTTCTCCTGCCCTCTTCTTGATTTAGTAGTCGATTCTTTTTGTTGGCTCTTGTTGCCTTAAGTTTCCTCCCCTTTGTCGGTTTGGTTCTTGTTCATCGATCCTGGTGCGCTGAGCCGCGTGTTGAATTGTGTTGCAGATCTTGAGTTCGGACTTGTTGTTTTCTTGGTCTTGCCTCCGTGAATTGATTCCCGCGTGCGATTCTTGGTCGCATGCCGTGATTTATCCACAATGTGTTTGACGTGCTACGATGTTTCTTGATTTTTCTTTGCTTTCTTCCTTTCTGGCTTCATTCTTCTTGGTAGTTGTTGTTGCTCATTGACAGGCCCGTCGTTTGATTTCCCAGAGCTTTGAGGCTAAATAATGGGTCGCCAGAAATGGTACAGTGCTACTGTAATTTCCGGTGTATGTGATACTTGTGTTGTGGGTTTAGGCCCTCTGGATTCTGGACGGTCACGCTTGATCTGGATGTGCTACTAAAATTAGAGTCACACGGGAAAGAAAATAAGATGCGACGAACTTGCTCCCTAAGTTCAAGGGATTCCTTCTTTTGATTCTTTCACGCCACATTTGGTCTGTCTTCACATATCACCACTGATCGATAAAATACCACCATGGATGACGGCTCCTAATTTCTTGAAGCAAGGAAGAGGAAACCGTGATGCATGAATTTCGGCATGCAAGCTCTGGAAACAGCGACAGATTGTCCTTTGTGTACACATGTATCAAGATATAATTCAAGTTTCGTCAATCATTTAAAATGATTTTCTTGTACTGCCATAAATTGCCCGCCACCATGCTAACACTGTAAAGTAATCCATGTCTAACCAACATGTTATGGCTGGCTGCTTAGATGGTACAATAGTGGTTGTGAATGGAATTTGAAAGCTTTTTGAGTGCCAAAAAAAAAATCAAAGGCATAACATCACACATGCATGTCATGATGCCACCTGACTGGGGACCCTCTCCTGTCAGCCCAGAGCATAGCTAGGGCATATTTGGTCCTATATATCTCTTTTTGACCATTAAAATGGCTCAAATATGTATGTTTAGCATTGTTCTGCTCAGAACCTCTTGGTGCCATTTTTCAACACATCAATCCGTCAAAGTTTAACTATTTTTTTAAGCTGGATTAATTTCGAATATATACTGGAGAGTTTAACTAGAACAACCATTTTTTACATTATTTACTCATGGAGACTTGTATTTTTTATTTGTTGCAGGAGTGGATTTTAAGATCAAGCATCTTACAGTCGACGACAAAAAATTAAAGCTTACTATATGGGACACTGGTAAATGAGAACATCTTTGAAATTTAAAATTTGGTTTGATTTTTTTAGTGTACTTTTGTTATATTTCACAATAGGTTGGACCCTTCTCATTAGCCTAAGCTTTTGGGACTAGTACTAAATTAATTGTTTTATAATCTTTAACAATTGTTTGGTTTGGTACAGTTTGTTGTATAGCTGGATGTTCCCAGTTAACAAATGAGAATCTTCACAGGAAATATACCTAGCACTTGAATAACATTCTGTAACAGATGCTAGTTATTGGCTAAAGTCAGGTTTCTTGTTTCTTACACTGTGTTTCTGTAGAAAGTGGTTGTTGCACTTTTGCCTAACAATATTTGTTTGATGATCTCTGGCCAAGGTAACTCAGGCAAGTAAAACCTAGAAAAACCAAAACCAGCAGTAGACTTACATTGTCAATTGTGCATATACAAAATTCTACTTGTCCATTAAATTAATTCTCATCTTTGACTTGTATCAAAAGAAATTATATATATATATATATATATATATATATATCCTCAATATTTTTTTATGGGACACGTATAAGGAATGTTAGATGTAAATTATATCTTTTATGTATTAACTAGCTGCACCCAGTGCCAAATGTCATGACTATTGGATAACTGAGGATCCATATGTGACATGAGAGCTTACTTGATTCTTTTTTATGGAACCCATTCCCTAAAGACCTGAGTTTGGATTTGTTATTAGTGCCCATGGACACCCAGATAGACATCCAGTATAATGCTCTTCAAGAAGAAATAAGTTCTTTTTTTCGTATGTCATGTCATCTTTTTGTTTTTTTTTTAAACCAGGCTTTGGTTGTTTTGGTTGATCTATTGCACATTGGTCCTCAGCCTATTCTACTTCCAGTAATCCATTGAAGCTTAGGCATATCTAAATTTGCTTAAATTTCTTCACCATTAGAGCCTTATGACAGGTGGGGGTACTTACCATTTCAGACTCATTTCATGGAATATCTGCTGTGAGCTTATTTGTATGTTGAGTAGTTGCCAACTTATCATTGATTGTTTCATTATGTTTGGACTTTTTTTAACATAATAACAGCCATTAAAAATGAAAGAGTGACTCAACGCACAAGTCTCTTGCAAATGGAGGGCCTGGGTTGAATTAATGTATGCAACCTTACCCCTTGCAAGTAGAGAGACTATGACAACAAGGCCTCATACTATGACAGTCATTTTGTATGGGAATAGCCTAAAAGACTGCAGGATTATGACTGATACTCATGCTGCTATTAAAATTATTTATAGACAACAAAATGGGTATAGTTTTGTGGTTTATACCAGGAGGTTGCCATGAATGTGCTATTTATTTGGATTCAGGTATATGTTCCTAATCCTTGTCATATTTTGTATTACTCTTGTTCTCATGAAACAATTTATGTATGTTTGCCAGCTGGACAGGAGAGGTTTAGGACGCTAACTAGTTCTTATTACAGAGGTTGTCAAGGAATAATTCTGGGTAAGTGATTTGTTCTAAAGCTTCATTTAGTTGTACATCGGTATGCTCTATTCCCTATGGTGTGCCCGCTCTATCACCAACCTGTATTAGTTATTTTGTTTCTCTTTAACTGAAATGCTCTGTACAATGTTTAAATCATTCATTTCAAATTGAATAAATTAAAAATAAACCTTTTTGCAACTCTTCAACTAACTTGCTAGTATGGGATTCATTTTGAGGTTTTGGTCATCTGCCGTGCATGTACACATAGGACATTGCATGATCCATCTGGCCTGTGCCACATGTTTCCGTGGGCATGTTAGTAATGTGCCAATGCACATACCCTGCGATGCATTGGATAGTGTGGCAGGAACCTTAGTCCATGACGTGGATGTCAATATGCACCAGAGTTAGTGATAGATTATCTTCAATATAAGCAGTTCTTGTCATTTTCTAACATCACTGTGGTCTCATCTGCTTCATGTCTTGCGTGCATACATATAGTATTTATACTTTGCCAAGTATTTTGTTTTCTCAGCTCATCTTTTTGTTTTCTTAACTTAGGTTCATGTGAATTAGGCTTGTCAGACTTGCAATTATTGAGGATCACATATCCCTATTGTCTAAGTCAGCTGTTACACTGCTTTTACACTATTGAGCTGTCTCCTGTTTGTTATTTTTCATAATTTCTGTCCTATAGTTCCTAACTCTTGCAGAGAAACTTGTATATTTATCCAAGATGTTATAATGATTGAATTCTGATGTGCAGCATGCTAATCAGTTAAGAAATTTAAACTTGTTCAATGTTAGTCAACTACTGTTTTACGTATCACATATGGTTAACGTGGCAAACTCTTGTAGGCGCATTATCTGTTAGAGGCATTTGATATATACACAAGTTATGATATTGAAATCAACTGCAAATTGCTGTCCACTGTGGATGAATTGTCTTTCACTCTTGGCATATGTTCTTTTCCCTGGTTATATTTAATGTTGTTTGAATCTCCATCTTCAACACTCGTGCACCTTGCTTTTGACCATCCAAGTCTCCTTTTACTGCCTAATTTTTCTAGCTCATAATATGGTTTTTGTACTTACTGTTTTTAGTTCCCTAGCTGAACTTATTCTATGTTCAAACCTCCATCTTCAACGTCTGTGCACCTTGCTTGAGACTCATTCACATTTCTTGTACTAACTAAAGTTTAGCATGTAATATGCTTTGAATGTTAGCAACCCATAGAAGAACTAATACTTTCTTCTCAAATTCATGGTTGAATTTTCTTCTTTTGCTACTATTTGTTTATAGGCTTTTCAAGTTATGTTTGATCCTTTTGCTATATTTGTATCATATATGCCGAATGATATTTTTCATTTATCTCTCCTGATAGTTTATGATGTGACAAAGCGGGAGACTTTCACCAATCTGGCTGATGTATGGGTTAAGGAAGTAGAGTTGTATGCAACAAACCACAACTGTGTCAAAGTGCTCGTTGGAAACAAAGTTGACAAGGTTACTTCTGTTCTTCGTAGTACTTGTTATTGTAGTTTCTGTCCCCATTTCATATTAATTAGTGCCTAAAAGAGCTTTATATTTTCCAGTGAATTTTCCTCGAGGCGTAGTGGCTAAAAGTACTAATCCTGTATTGCATATTTGCACTTCGTTTGATGATGTTATTTGACTAATAAATTTCTAATTTCAATTAAGAGGATTAGTAAATTACCATGATGATATCTTGTTGTGAACCACTCAAGAGGTTTCATACTAGCAATGGAATAAGGATTTATCCTGTGTTGGGAAACTATTTTCTGCTAGGTTTCTTGTTCTACATGAAGCAATTCTCAAGTAGGATTTTCCTAGCAGTAAAACGGTGCATCACATATTGTGCCACCATGCCATGCTGTGTCACGATTCTATGCTGGTCGTGTACCCTTGCAAGTTCAGTGCCATGTACATGTGCGCAATGTTCTTTCTTCATCAGCACAAACATGGCACAGACTGAAATTGCCATGTTTTTTTTTATTCATCAATCTGTAAAATCTATTTAAGTGACAATATATCTGTTCTCAACACTACTTGGCCTTGACCTAATTTGTTCAATGACTTCTACAAATTTGCAGTAATGCGTTTCATTCCATTGAATAACCTATACTTAAAACTAAGAATAAAAATTGACATAACAAGAATATTTTATTTGTGTACAATCATCATAGTGAGTTATTGTCTAAGAATGTTTGTAGACACCCATAACCAAAATCAGAATTTGGAATTGAAGATCATGTTTCAGTAGAACAACCATAAAGTATTGTGATTGACAAAGCTTGTTGTTGAACAAATACATTAATTAATATATGACAGGTCTTCTGAAGGTCAGGCATACTTGATTTAGTAGTTCTCTGAATTTTCATGTTATGCAATGATTCACTTAGAAGTCATTGACAATGCACTTTTCTGTAGAAAATATACATACATTTCAAGATGGAGACTATCCAACTGGTTCCTTTTATATGTCTCACAATTGTGTTTCACCACATTATATGTCTGAACTAGTTATTGTCTGGAGTTTGCAATATCTGTTCAAAATGAAAGAAAAAGAATATGTAGTTTTATGTTTTATTCTCTCTCTCTCTCTCTTGCTGAAATAAATGATGGAAAAGTCAAATATGATATATTAATTACAACACTGCATACTGTCCATTTCAATGGGATCTTTACTGATTGTGACTAAAATGAAAGTAAATTTCTGTGTCACCAGAACCATTACTAGAGAAGATGTTGCTACCAGATTACTTTCATGATCAAGAACTCTTTATTAGGAGGGATGTGTAGCACGTCTACATGTCAACATGTACTATGGACTTATTTTAATATAAGTTTTTAGATATTGACTTTTATTCACAGCGTTTCCTTCTTTTTTTGGGAATCTCTGTTATTCTTTTTTAGATACTTTATTCCTTCTTTGTTTGGGAATCTCTGTTATTCTTTTTTAGATACTTTATTCTTTATGACACTAAACCATTTCTTTTAAAATATATTAGGAGGCTGATAGAATGGTGACAAGAGAAGAGGGAAATGCCTTTGCAAATGAGTATGGATGTTTGTTTCTAGAGTGCAGTGCGAAAACAAGAGCCAATGTGGAGAGATGTTTTGAAGAACTGGCACTGAAGGTACTTTATACAATAAATTAAATGAATTTCTAGCCCATAAGTTTTATTTGTACTAAATGAACATGCAAAAGTAAAGTTGTCGATTTTTGATACTTCTTAAAATGTTCTGTAGATCCTGGAAGTTCCTAAACTGGTGGAGGAAGGATCAGTTCCAGTCAAAAGGAATATCCTGAAGCTGCAGCAGGAACAACATGCACAACACCAAGGAGGAGGCTGTTGCTCATCCTGAAGTACATACTCTCATTTTAATTTATTGTATAAATTATGGAAAGGAGGTGTGCTTTGACTGTGTACAGAAATTGGTTGTTTTATCAGTTTGTTTGCAAGTGAGATTATGTGGTGGTGTTCGTACGACGGACTTATGACATGACGTGCTCATCTTTCAAAGCAGGATCAAATTCTTCATTTCTGTCCATGAGGTACAGAAATTTAACAAAATCACAAAACAAACATTGAAATCTCTTGATAAAATGTTTCGAGACAATTTGTCATTTGATACAACTTCTCTTGAATCAAGAATTGAAATCTTTTTCAAGTGCCCATATGAAAACAGCTGAATCAAGAATTGAAATCACAAGTGCCACGAGAAAAGATACACACCAGGCATCAGCTGAATCAATACTGATAAATAAGTTCCTTGACTGCATCCTTATTTTTCCTATAATAATTATCCTCCGCCTGCAACACAGTTCAGACTTTTTTTTTTAAAAGGAGAGCTTCCCACAACATAATCCAGATCTTATTATAGAAAATTCGTACTACTGTTGTGTCAACAATCAACAAGACAGTTTTTACTTCCAAACTAACAATTAGACAACCCAAGGCCTACCTATGGCTATGACCAACATGTAGATGTAGCTGCAATATTCATCTACTCAAGTTAAAGGAATGTCATATTCTTTTTGGTTCTTCTGTATCCACTAAATTAGGATGTTATTACCATATTAACCTTATCACATGACATATATGATTGGACATTCTATGATCCATAGATAATAAGCACACTTTCAAATTGCTTACCCGGCGAACACCAATAACAGCATTCACAAGTTCTTCTCCAAGGAATTTGATCAAAACAGTGTCTTGAGAAAGTGCCCCTATAGATTCACGCAATTCTTTTGGCAACCTTCCGACATCTGAATCATGACCAGAAGGATTTGTTTCTGTACCATAGACAGTAGCAACAATATTATGAACCAATCAGCACATCATAATTAATCCACTTCAAACTAGCAAGGAAAATTATAGTTTATGACTTTATGGTGCAAAAATCACACTGATGAAAATAAAAATGTTATTTACTACCAAATTGTCACTGACACGATTTAAATGTTATCTAATTGAATTGACACTGAAACAAAGCATTAAAGGTGAAGAGCCATCTATCATCAAGAAAATGCATACTAAAGTTTAGTATGCTTGTTTTTCAATTATCCGAGTTTAGGCCATACAAACGGGTCTTGATATTGCTTTCTGATAGTATTGTTTGAGTTGTCCCTCTTTTTTGCTGACCTATTTGTGAGAAGCAGGCATGATGAAACTATTGCCAATACACCATTTTTTTCTATATTAGGTCTTCGATCCAAAGAGACAAAATGCTAATCTTTCGCACTCTAATCTCATGAAATCTTCTTACAGACTGATTAACTCCATAGACCCTCATTCCATCCAAAAAAATTCACCAGGGAATTAACACTTAACCATGGCTACCAAGTTCTACCATAAGGCCTTCATGTCCCTGTACCATATTTTGAGTTGTTCATTCAACAAAGGTAGAGATTAAAGATTCTCACAATATGAATGGTAGATATTCTCTACTAGGGCCAGAAAAACATAATATATGCAATGAAACATAACTTTGTTACAGATCTTGAAAGAATAAAACCAAAAAAGTACATAAGAAGCTTAAGGCAGATATTTTTTTTATTTTTTTTGTAAAGAGGTTATTTGCTGAATTTATACAAAGAACCTAAAGAAATATCGAAAATTATAGGAGATAAATTTAATCATACCAACAGGTTCAGGCAAGCTAAGATTTCTTCGAAGGCCATCAATTCCTGCAGCAATTATTGAAGCTAGGCCCAAGTATGGGTTTGCACACCCATCAAAGGACTTAATTTCAAAGTTGCTTACAAGGTCTCTAGATATTCCAGGTGGGCATGCAGTCCTCATTGGAGCTTCTCTATTCTCTTTTCCCCAACAATGGTAAGCCCCACTCCAAGTATTTGGTTGAATCCGATCATAACTATATTTAGGGATGATAAAAGTAAATATCATGATGAAATATCTGAAGAAAGTTCTGAAATTGAATTTTAAGCATTGAACACAAGAAGTAGATCTAGTGAAAATTCCATAATGCTAAATTAATACTTCTCTTTCTCAATGCTGACTTGTAAGCTTGCTCAAGTTTTTTTATAACCACAAATTAAATAGAAAAAAAAGAAAGACTGCATAAACTATAGTCTGGAGTCTGGACAATATATAAAAACAGAGGTCACATGTAATTAGTCATAGATGTACCAAAACCAAGAATGAAATTACAACCACTGTTCCTGTGGAGAAAGCACTAACAAGGAGCACCAGCACTAGGTGAAAACTGTTTTCCTCTGTCAACATTTCCCTCTTCAGTATTCA
Source organism: Musa itinerans (assembly GCA_001649415.1). Taxonomy (NCBI): domain Eukaryota; kingdom Viridiplantae; phylum Streptophyta; class Magnoliopsida; order Zingiberales; family Musaceae; genus Musa; species Musa itinerans. The sequence continues at coordinate 149,923 of LVTN01000257.1, forward strand.
TATTTTTGGCATTGCTGTGCTAATGGCATGTACTGACAACTTTCACAATGCAAGACACTACTTAGCATAGGGGGGACTCTCTGCAAATAAAACCTCAATTTAGAACTAGTGTATACTCCACGACTTTCTTTACAACATTTATGAGACATTAATCAATGTATCCTATGTAGTTACACTACGATAATCAGTTTAAACTAATGATTCCAGATTGTGGACCAGGCAGTCTACAGACAAAAGCAGCTGCCTGAGGAAATAAAAAGGAGGAAAGAGAGTATGCTTCGCTCTTCCATCATGCAAACCATCACTTGGCATAGGGGAGAGCCAGTGGCTCTGAGCCACTATATATAAATCCTTAAGAGAATTTAGAAATGGTGCAGACTCCAACACAACCTTCTTTACAACTTTAACAGATTTTAATCAACGTACTTCTTAGTCTGACATTTCTAAAATCAGTTTAGACTAATGAATTTAATCTTCAGCGAGATTGGGTGCCAAGCCATACTGACAAATGGAGCAGCCTGGGGAAAGGAACAAGAGGAAAGGGAGAAAGTTCACTCTTTTTTACTGCCTCAGGTCTTTGAAACCCTAAGTAGAGTGGGTTGGACTCAAACTTGGACGACTTTAAGGTTTAGGTTTCACTTAAATCCCTGTTTGAGTAAACCAATATGTTTCACAAATTAAGGTCTGGTTCCAAATTGTTATATAGAATTATAGCAATTTTGTTATAGCAATTCCTACTTCATCCAGTACAAAAGAAAAACCACTGAAAGTAGGAATTTTGTTCAATAAATGGATGTCTGATAATAAGATGTCCAACTAGATACCGGGTGTTATTGCTGTTTATTTCATGGCATTTAAAACCATAATTTAGACTTATCTAAACCAACACACACACACACACACACACACACACACACACACACACACAGAAGTCATGAACTGACAGCCAATTCAATAGAAGGAAAATATCTGAGAGAAAAGCACAATTAAAGTGCTCATTCTGCAATCAATATTAGTAGCTAACTATGTGTTAGCTACTAATATCGACAGCATACATAATACTTGAACTATATCGACAGCATACATAATACTTTAATCCTTGATGAAGTTGCAAAAAGATAAATAGTTGATAATCAAAGATAAACTACTATAAAATTAGTGTAGTGGAACGGTTGAGAATGATCTAATGCTTGCATTGTAGTTAGAAGTCTTTCACACTTACATATAATCCTGGAAGGATAGTTATGAGATGTTCTAATAGCGGGAAAAAAACCAGGGATGCAAGTTAAGAGCACTTCCGTGACTCACCCTTGGCCATAAAATATACCTTGCGACCTAATTAGAAATCAGAACATCCTCTAGAATTTGTCTTTTTTTATTCTTTGGAAAAGAAAAATGGGTGTTGTCTACAATTTCTATTTCATTTAGGGACATGAAATCAAGAATTTCAACATAAATTTCAGTAAATTTGGAGCAAGTAATTTCTATATAGAAGCCACAAATTAAATTCTCATTTTTCACTAGTCAAAGGCTATTACTAATCAACCAAATTATCTAACAAATGGAATGCTTCCAACATACCTTAATTCATGAGCCATATGTATTCATATAAAAGGCCCTTAATAAAAGGCTAGTATATTCAACTGCTTCAGCAACTCCCTGAGATCTCAAAGAAATTGCCATTACTATAAAATTGTTTTTGACCATGAGGACATACTTTAAGGTAAGACATAACATTAGCAATTTTCTTGATCTAGCCCCAACTAGTGGGATCAGGTTCTGGCCAGACATAACATTAGCAAGGACCATTACCAAAACTATGATTGTTGTGCCCCTTCGAAATTCTCTTTAGAGAAGGAAGATGCTCTAGTTATCAACAATTTAACACTTTATGATGATGAAAATTGGACAGTTCAACATGAAAAGTGAAAAATTAAAAACATCACAACTAGCACTCGAAAGTATCTGCAGACATGGATGCTTTCAGAGAGGCTCAAAGTGCTTGTAGACACCTATTACAATGTCATCCTGCAATGATGAGCTATCCAGGAAAGTAAAGCATTCGATCATTTATGGAGACATAATTTCTTTTCTGAAAAAGAAACATAATTTCTTTTCTGAAAAAGAAACATAATTTCTTTTCTGAAAAAGAAAAGGACCTTACCTGTTGGGAAGTGGAGCAATAAATGCCAAGATTGAAGGAAGATGATAATAAACTCCAGCCATAAATTTTTCACCAAGTTCTGACATTCCATGTTGAGTTTTTGATACCTCGGATCCCATAAAGACATTCTTTCCACTCTCCCACAAACTTAAATGTACATGAGATCCAGAGCCAATGTCATCTAAGCGGTACCTATAAAACAAATGAACCGAAAACGTACAATTATTAGCTTTCACAATTTCAGATTTAATTTGAGATAATATTTCCATGTTAAGAAAAAAAGAATTTCAGGCATTTCAACATTTATAATGAGGTCTAGTTCATGCATGTAATATATATATATATATAAATGTATGTATATATATATGTATGTATATATATATGTATGTGTATGTATATATATATGTATGTATATGTATGTATATATATATGTATGTATATGTATGTATATGTATGTATATATATATGTATATGTATGTATATATATATGTATATGTATGTATTTATATATGTATATATATGTATATATATATATAGTGTATATATATGTATATATATACATACATATATACATACATACATACATACATACATACATACATATATGCTTAATGGAAAAATACAGAAATTTCACAAATCCACAAGAAATAATAAAAATGCTGCATATTCTTACCAGGATCTTTTATTTCATAGCAAATAATTTGAAAAAGGAAGTAACATCAATTAGAAGTTGAAGCCAAAAAGTTTATTTTTCTTCATAATTATAAAGCGAGAAATGACATGAGGATTAAAGATTGTATTTCTTTTTACTTATAAACAAACTTTATCAAGGATCATGTCAGGATGACCAGTTTTAAGGATCACATTTTGATCCATGGAGAACATATACTTTACATTGATAAATAAACATACTATCTTCTCTAATCATAATAAAATATCAGATACATCCAGATCAAACATTTTTCCAAGGTCATAATGAGAATGCAACAATTTGTCTGCCTTATTTGTAAGGCAATGACATTCATCAGTCCTATCTCTTATTCAATTTAAAAGCTAAAAATTTATAGGAATAAATTTATGTGATTGTTCATTAAGGCTATATTCATTATGCAACAACAACAACAATAGTTTAAAATCCATGAAATCTGAAAAAACTTTTGCTGGTTATCTGTGACCTAATGCAACCCCCTCTTTTATCCAAGCATGGAACTAGCAGTGAATAACAGTCAGAATGTCTTGCTGTAGATTCATTACTTTCACCCCTTCCTAAAGCAGGCCAAAGCTGCGATTTGTGGTTTGTACTTTCTGGTATGGTCTGACATTAAAAAGATGATCCTTGGACTACTACCATTGTCGTTGATCAGGTTGAATGCTAAAAGGACGTACCCAGTGAACGAGACTTCTGCCAATGCGAAGTCTAGGGAGGGTTATTGTACGCAGCCTTACTTTTAAATATTTAAAGAAGCTGTCTCTGTGACTCGAACCCTGGTCTCCCAAGTCGCAAAAGAGCAACCTTACCATTATACCAATGTCTGCCCTCGGTAAAATCAATATATCATAAAAGCAATCCAAGTCAGCTATTTAAGGTATACTATGACCAGAAACAGCGAACCAACTAACTCAGTCCAATATTTCCAAGCCAAGTAACATACCAAGTCCTCACGTGACACAGATCATAACTTTATATGTTTTGAGTAGCTATGAGCCTCTGAAAATAGGTTCATGCTGACACTAATACATTTTGCTTAAAATAATATCTGGAACTAGCAACACTTGCATAATGCAATCATCATATGTTTTGATCACTTGCATAATGCAATCAATATATCAATAGAGATATATAGCATGAACATACTTTGGAAGAAAGGTAGCCAATAATCCATGCTTTGTTGCGATGGACCTAATAACTTCACGAACATAAATCAAGTTATCAGCTGCAAGAACAGATTCTTTATGCCCCAGTGATAGTTCAAATTGACCTTGTCCAGCTTCTGCATGAAGCTATTAGGACAGAAAAGCTTGAATAAATAATTGTCTCAAGAAAGAAACCACAACTAAAAATAACCGTACCAAGGGAAATAAACACTATAAAACACAGATGAAAAAGAATATATGCTTCAATCAACAAATTACCCATTAGCCAAACGATTTAAACTATGTAGTTACTTTAACAAGAGTGTCATAAAAATTTGTCTACTAATTGGACATTAGAACTAATTGACCTTATTTGCACAGAGAAAACAAATGATGATCTTGTACATTAGAAAACAAATGAGTCAAACAATTTCAGACAGGTAAAAACCCATTATGACCTTCAAAATCTTTATCCTTAAAGATTACAAATAAAATTCTTTTACCGTATTGTCACGGACAAACTTCTAAACAAGATGTTTGATGTAATGCTTATGTATATCCATGTCCTTTGATATATTCATGCCTTGCACAGCATGTAGAGGGACGGTCGAAGGCTTAATAACCCCATTTTAGTTGGGTTTGGTGACCGTTTTAGGCTTGTAAATAAAAGTTGTGTCATGTGAGCACTTGTAAAAGATATTCGGTCTGTAGTGGACCATTTTGACCCTTTGTCGTGTAACCGTTCGGAGCTTGTAAAATATGTTTGTAATTTGCATTGACTATGAAGTGTTTTCTGAGATATTTGCTTGTGGATCCCGAGTGAGGCGTTTTCTCTAACCCGTTTTCTCTTTTGTAAGTCCTAAGGGACCATGGGAGGTTTCAGGGAGGCTGACCTTTGCGGACGGACACGCAAAGGTGCCGCATGACTTAGGCAAAACTAGCTAAGTCCGTGACAGATGGTATCAAAGCTGACCCGTGGAATGGTGGGCGCGAAGGCCACCATTAACTTAATGCAAAACGAGGAGCGGAGCAACTTGGGTGTAACTTGACGAAGTACCCTAAGCCACATGAAGGGAGCTGACATAGAAGATGGTATCAAAGCGGGACAAGCACTCATAGAAACACTTGGCATGCAAACGTGGGGGACCTAGCGGGGCTGCATTGAGGGCAGCCAGCACGCGCGACCGTTTTGGGGAAAACGGGCATGAAGATGTAAGGAAATGAAGTCGCTCAGAGGAGCGGGCATCTAAGATTGACATTCAGAGGAATGGCTAACCCTTCGCGCAAAAGGCACCACGAGGACAAGCAAGTTGGGAAGAATGCATAGCGCACAAAGGTTGGGATGGCTGAGTTTGAGCTATGGCTCAACGTTGGCAACTATACTTGATGGTGCTCAAGGCAAGCGAGGCACTTGGTAAAAAATGAAACCATGCAAAGGCGGAATGGGTTGTTCAGCGACCGAAAGAGTTGTGTAAAGCTCGCAGAGATGAGGGGAATTGCTAACTCGAAGAATTCGATACTCATGCAAGGGCTTGTATGCGAATGATGAAATGTTCGTGGCCATCCTAAGGCGGCCGAAGCTCGGCGCCATGGAGCATTGAAACTTTCTCTTCGGTATGTGAAGGATACGTCCGTAAGAGGTTGAAGTGTGTAGCAAGTTCAGCATGTTGCAAGGCCTTGAGGGGTGCAGCGGGAACTGTATTGACATGGAGTCACAATCTAGCAAGTGCGTTTGTAGGAGGCAGAACAATACACAGTTTGTTCAGCAAGACGGAGTAGTCCAAGGGGATGGTGGTCTCCGAAACATTCAAAGAGAAGGAAGCGAAGAGAGAAGTTGCTCCAACGGGATAGATATCCAGAAGGGATAAGTCCCGGCTCTTTAGAGGGAGAACCAAGTGCAACAGACCGCACATGTTGAGGAGGATTACCTCAAAAACAACTTCATAAAGAAGCTCAACGGACTGAGCGAGTGGCGAGGAGTCGTCGCATGATCTCGCTTGAGATAATGCATTGGGGGGATGCATTGCGAGATCAAGTGAGGGATCGCAATCCAAGTTCATCCCACAAGGATCAGAATGTAATGGAGATGTCACTAGGATGTCACGGACTTAGCTAGTTTTGCCTAAGTCATGCGGCACCCTTGCGTGTCCATCCGCAAAGGTCAGCCTCCCCGAAACCTCCCATGGTCCCTTAGGACCTACAAAAGAGAAAACGGGTTAGAGAAAGCGTCTCACTCGGGGTCCACAAGCAAACATTCCAGAAAACACTTCATAGCCAATGCAAATTACAAACATACTTTACAAGCTCTGAACGGTTGCACAACAAAGGGTCAAAATGGTCCAATACAGACCAAGATCTCTCACAAGTGTCTATATGACACAACCTTTATTTACAAGCCTAAAACGACCACCAAACCCAACTAAAATGGGGCTATTACGTCTTCGACCGTCCCTCTACATGTTGTGCAAAGCATGAACAAACCAAAAGACACGGACATACATAAGCATTACATCAAACATCCTGTTTAGAAGTTTGTCTGTGGCAAGAAGGCGACATGGTGCAGCGGATCGTGGTGGAACAGTTCGTGGCAATGCGATACACATGAATCTAATCTCGTGAGGGACTATATCATACGAAGGTATGATCGGGAGCTACTGGGAGCTCCACTTCGATGAACAACATGACGGTAAGAAAGGCTATGAATTCAAGGAGTGAATGTCATAGTATCGCAGAGGTGGATCTTCCCCCTACAACATGATGGCAGAGGCCATGCATGAGAGTTGCAGTCTGTCTTTCCATCGACCAAGGGGAACTGCTTAGATAACACAGAGGTGTTAAAACAGGGGGTTGAAATGGGCGAGGAAGCGACGACGAGTCCAGAGGGACTTAGCTACCCAAAACAAAGTATCGGTTAGAAAGTAGGTAAACTCGAAAGAGTGCCACAGAGGCAGATCTACCGATCGTAAAGAAAAGGGATGTAGATGTGAGGTGATGGATAGTAGGGCCATGGGCATAGCAATGCCATAGTATCGCAGAGGCGGGACTTTCGTGAAGTCATCGATCCCTTGCTCTCATGGAGGGAGAGCGCTTGGTCATGAAAGGGGCCAAGGAGGTGGAGTATACAGAGGCAAACTCTAAGTACCGAGACAAGGCTGAAGGGTAGAGGCCATAGAACTTCGTAAGACCGGTGTCAACGAGCTTCTCATCAAGATAGCCAAAAATAAAGGACTTCGGATCATGCAAGTGTGCACAAACAAGGAACGAAGCAGGCAGTACGTGGTGTTATACCTTTGCTACTTAGTAGAGTAGGCGACAGAGTTGATGGAGAAGACGGTACAATCCCAGAGGCGACCAAAACTACTAGAGACTTACTTCAAGTTGGGGTGAAAACTTCTTGCATTCCAGAAGTTCGATGGCATTGAGAAGGTGAATCACAGTAACTAACTCAACGCAAGAAGTGCAAACACTTCAAGTGCTTTAGAAGTGTGAGCAAAGAGCAGACGAAGGCTAGTAACTAGCTCGATGCATGGAGTACAACCCTCGAGAAGGCAGGCGAAGTCAAGTAACCTTTGCCTTCTCAACTCTTAAGAAAATGGGTGAAACCGAGTATCACAATTCTCTTATCTATCCAACAAAGGAGCGCTACACAGGTTCAAAAACCCTTCGAAGATAATAGAAGACAATAGTTGTCAAATCCTCACCAACGGTGATTAGTGCTACTGAGGGTAGATTGTCCGCTTCATTTCCCAACGAAATGCCAATCGAAAGCGAAAGTGATGAGAACCTACTTAGAAGGGACAACTAAGTGAAAGAAGAGTCGATGGACAAATTTTATGGAGGAA
>LVTN01000257.1:158113-211396 GCA_001649415.1 Musa itinerans
CACAGACAAACTTCTAAACAGGATGTTTGATATAATGCTTCTGTATGTTCGTGTTCTTTAATATATTCATGCCTTGCACAACATGTAGAGGGACGGTCGAAGGTTTAATAGCCCTATTTTAGTTGGGTTTGGTAGTCGTTTTAAGCTTGTAAATAAAGGTTGTGTCATGTGGGCACTTGTGAGAGATATTCGATCTATAGTGGACCATTTTGACCCTTTGTTATGCAACCGTTCAGAGCTTGTAAAGTCTGTTTGTAATTTGCATTAGTTATGAAATGTTTTATGAGATGTTTGCTTGTGGATCCCGAGTGAGGCGTTTTCTCTAACTCGTTTTCTCTTTTGTAGGTCCTAAGGGACCATAAGAGGTTTCGGGAAGGCTGACCTTTGCAGACGAACATGCAAGGGTGCCGCACGACTTAGGCAAAACCAGCTAAGTCCGTGACAGTATGTGTCTTACAGACTTCTGTTAATAATCTGAAGATTGTGATAAATGATTATTGTAGAAAAGAGAAAGGTGGATAGAAGTTCTATAATCACATGTCTGTTTAGCAAGGTTTGTTGTGCTGTAGTATACCACCCAATATGGGTGATACGTACCGATCCGATAGGGGATTCGTACGTGACGTCGTGAACCACCCTATACCGGGTGGTATATGCTATGTGAACCCGTATTGCTCGATACGGGGTTTGTACCAATCAGAACAATCAAAATTTCGATCGTTATCGACCGACGACTTATATGCTACAGGACATAATTATCTATTTCCAATTATATGAAGAATGTGTATCTTATAAAAATCCTTGTGATAATCATGCTTTCTAGACAAGGTACGAAACATGATAAAAGATAAAAAGAATAGGAGTGGCTATGTCAAAGTATCAATTGAATATGTGATGATGAAAAAGGAATGTAGCAAAATTTGCAAACGTTTAATGTGTCCATGCCCATTAATTAAATTGAGATCGCACAGAAATAAAAATCAATAAATTCTGATGGAATATAAGACCGTCTTGTTGCTATGTTTTAAATATTAGATCTCATATCTTGAGAATATTTAACTATTAATTACTGTTCATGAGTGGATATGTCCACAGCATGTCAACAAGAAAACATCTGATAAAAAAGGTGGGGGGGAAGATCTTGATGAGCCTAAAATAATACCTGCTCAACTGAAATATCCATGGATTCAAGAGCAGAGTTAACTTCTTGTAAAATAGGAGATGCAGCATCAAATGCTGAAGTAGAACAGTACCGCGTCTTGTCAAATGGAACCAATTGTTCTTTCCCATCTCTGCAAAAGCTTCTTCGAAATAAGCCAAATTGTATAAGCATCCAAAACTAAGTGTTCAACGAAAGTACCTTATGACATTTTTGAGAAGATAAAACTCATTTTCAAATCCTGCATTCATTTCCTATAAAAAAACCACTCAATAGTGAAAATTGATGGTTTAGAACTTTAGATGCTTAATGTACTATAAGTTGTACTTCACCAGGTTAAATTCATCTTTCAAGATTTTTGACATTCTCCGCAAGCAGTTTCTTGGACAATATTCCCAAGCTTCACCAGGCCTTATTTGCATGTCAGCCAGTACCATTTCTTCTTGGCTTGCCCTGTTAAAAAATAAACATCTCTAAACATAAACGACATCATTCGGGTAAATATAGCATTTAACCATTTCGTTAATGAATCACATCTAAATAAAACTTTGAGATGAGAACTGAAGCAATTCAGTTAAAGAATTTTACAAAAAATATATTCAATTTGGAAGGCAAGATTTTACCTACATAATTATCACTTTGACGAATCATTTCAGAAAATTGTCAGTATCAAGCACAATGAAGTGGTAAGACAAAGTTCTGGAATAGGAAGGTTAAAAACCTAAATGAAATTTGAGCACACAAACACTTACATAGAGTCAAAATGAGTTTGAAAGGAAATGTAGGCTATCTGCTTGCGAAATACTGAGAAGTCAAACTCACAGCTTATGGAAGAAGAATTGTCAAGCTGAATTTCAGGTTTTCAAAGAAAATTACTATGGTATAATGTTCTCTTCTCTAGCTCACCACTAATTTGCTTTCTCAATCTTACTTCACCCTTTCATTGTCATATGATGAAGACATCCATTTTTATTTGCTGGACTGCATCTGTTTCTATTTTGATAGTATATCATTTCAACCATTCATCCATGAGACAAATATTAACCGACTGCATTTGTGCATAGTAATTATTAACATTTGACTATTTCAAGCTTAGACTACAGAAAAAAAGCTTACTGAAATTTTAGACAGAAAACAATTCCTTTTTATTCAGTAGCAAAAAGCTACAAAAAACAATGCCTACAGAAAACTAGGCATGGATAACATGGTTGTTATTAATTCAATTTCTCCAATGATATCCATAAAATATATGCCTCTATTTCTTTAACATTAACACCATTTGGTTACTGAAATTGCATTATCTAATTTAGACAATTATCACCTTCTCATGTGGATTGTGAAGTTTCTTGCAAGAATCATTTTTGGTGCAAATAGTATGGTGAATGGCATAATGAAATTGAACTTCCATTGCATGATCATGATGTCATGTCATATGCCAACCAAGTTAAGCTGCGATCATGCCCCTGAATAATAGATGTAGCCAACTATACACAGAGGCACAGCATGCAGCAAACATGCATGCCAATGCCAGTACAAGATCCACATGGAATGACACACTAGTTTGGGATGGCATCACTGTGAGAATCAATAATTCTTGCTTCCAGCACTTGTAGGTTTCAAAGTAAGCAAAAAAATAAAGCTATACCTGTTTTAGTAATATTTACCACAGAGATTGACAAGGAAATTATTAACATAATAAAATATTGACAACAAAATAAGGAATTGGTACCAAGGAATCCTGTATTTTGTTGTTAAATCTGGTACGAGTCGGATCTCTCCAACGGCTGTTAGGTTGGTTCCATCTGCTGGACCATCGCAAAATGAAGTCATTCCCATTGATGCCATAGTCAACCCTACCCCTGAGTTCTTAACAACTTCATAGAATCGCCTTACTGGTATTACCTGGGTTAGAGCACATCAAGCAAATATAATCCTACTATAACTTAAGATGCAGTAATCAACAAAAAGGATCATTTACATAACTAATCACATCCTCTTGCTAGGCACGACAATATAAATAATTTAATTATTTGAAATAAATTTATTAGTGTGAACTTCATTTTATGCCATGTAATACATGTAGTGACTTTCATTATGGCATCTGGTACACTAATTAATAGAATACATGTCATGCCCATAGCATCTCAACATTTAAAGACGTTCATTACACCTAAGGCATTTGTCATCTTTATACGAACTCAACGCTTAAGCAACAGGATATGCAGCACTCTTTACACTTGTTTGTTACCCACCTTTATGCTTGTGTTAGGTTCAGTCCATCCAGTTGGAATCCATTACTAGATAGACTATCTTCAGTATAGTTCATTTTGTGGCATATGTTTTAACTGAACATAGTATAGATATTCTTGAGAAAGAAAACTTCAGTATAATGGTGAGGTTCTTTTTCGCAACTTGAGTGTCAAGAGTTTGGATCATTGAAACAGACTCCTTGCGTGCAAGGTTAAGGCTGTGTATTGACCCTCCATTTTGGCAGGAATCTCATGCACTGAATCTCATGCACTGAGTCCTCACTCTTCAGATGTGATTTGGAGAATATCATATGTTGCAAAATATGCAGTGTCAAACTTTGGGCACAATTACAAGTGTAAATTATCAAAAGGCTATGTCACAATATATGATGTATACTACTAACAAGAAGTCAAACTATCTAAATGTCAATGTGGATTAGTTTATCAATGGCACATATATCTATGAATATCAATACCTAGAGTTGAAAGGTATCTTGCCTCTCTAGCTGACTTAGTTTTGCCAAGGATAAATTCTTGTCAAACATAATGATACAACAAACAAAAGACAACTTATTAAATTCCAGCCATGACAGAACCTAATGTAAGATAAAGATGGAAAATCACAAAACTTGTGTCTAATTGATCAAAATATGTTGAAGCTTATACTATGATCTAATAAGTTCACAATATGTATCCCCTATCTACAAGGGCATATAATTTTAAGCTTCATCAAATTGCTTTTGTTGATAAGTATATTTTATGATTTTAAAATCATTGGTTTTCAATTTCAAACTAACAAAAAAATAACAAAGGTAGCTTATAAAAAATAGAATGCCATGTCCCTTATTGATGACAGATTCTATCAAAAGAATTACTCACACGACATCTGTGTTGAGCCGATGTATCTATCCAAATAATACGAACAAATGCTATACCATCTGGGTGTGAATTAATCATAGAAGTCTTGTTGAGAGATATTGAGCTTTGGACAACACCATGCAGTTTGTAAAGCTGTAATGAGTTCCTTCTAAAGATATCCTCAGCTGCTTCTAAAGCCTCAGGAAGAGTAAGATCACCATCATCACATGCAGTTGACAAAACACTGAAAACTACTTCACGTGCCCGCTTGGCACCTATTAAATTAGGTCAGATCAACATTAACTTCAAAAATAACATACTAGAGAATAGACATTATCCAAGTTTAGCAATAGAGAAGTTCTAGATTATCAAATTTTGATCAAGAAATTTTTGGGCACAAGCTCTGTAAAAAACCAATCTGTTTTCTATTAGTAGATAAAAAAAAGTCATCTTTAGCATCATAAAGAGAAGAATTTTGTAAGTTAATCACAAAATCTCAAAAATCATCAAATTAACAATATCATGATTTTACTATTTGATGGTCAAGGAATAAGACTTGCATGATATTATTAACAGGCTGCAGACATTAGCACATAGAGTTGTTTGGATAAACATATCAATGTAAAACAGACAAGCATGTCATTAAAAAAGGGATGGGGGCTAAACAAGTAGAGTTGTTTGTATCCATAGGGCCGATTACGGCTAAACTGGGACTAAGATGTTAAATTCTGATTGGTGGTAAAATTCTGAATGGGGGTTTAAAACATTAAAAAAGAAAGAAAGCACGGAAGAGTCTTCACAACTTTTGGCTATTACAACCGTGTAAGCAATAACATATAATTGCTACAGACAAGTTGAAGACAAATGACAATTCTCATTAAATGATATATAAAATTTTAGGACATACCTAAAAAGAAAGTCTCAGGGAAGGCATAGCCATCAGAACTGAACATCACCTACAAGTATATTTCTCATCAGACATAGTAATAGTAATCATCATTCAGTGATCTACAAATAAGGCAAGGAAATATCGTCCCTTAAAAACTTAGGAAGCTTGTGTACACTAAGTGACACACACCACTATGAATTGTCAGTATACAAGTACCATAGAAACAAATTCATCACATCACAAATCATGAAATGTTGAATGAATAAAACTGTATGCAATTTCTCATCAACTTAATCTTTAAAGATATAATAGCGGCTCAAAGCCTCAAACTACCAAGTGACGATGTTGATATCAAAATGATTACAGACTAATATTCTGAAGATGCATCTGTAAGTTATTGATTTTCAAAGCAACCTATGGCCTGGCTCTTATCCCAGCAGAGAGCCATCAATTGTCAGATACTTATTAGAGAGAATTGTGTTTTCTTTCTTCTTTTACTTTTATGTTATAGTAAATGAATAATTTTTATTCGTATAATATATATTACACCCCTTTTCTCTAACAAACAATTAGATTAATTCGATCTATAAAATAGGCTTGACTGTAATTGAGTTTTGTAGGAAAAGGAAAGAATTCCTATTTTCTATAACCCATTATAGATGCTTATTTGTAGAGAATTTCTTCAAAGATTGGGAAGATCCAATAAATTTAGCAATATTCATAGCACTAATAGGCCTTGTTTACTAACAAATGCATGGTACGTAGAAATTTGAAGCTTCCAACATTTTACTATTTTAAGATACAAGAACAAAGACAAATCTTTAATAGAATTCCCTTAAGAATACACATCCATGACAATAACATGGAATCACTTTAATTAGTGTAGACATGGGGACAATCTTTTCCTGTATATATTAGAAAAGTTTATTTTTCAATTTTTATAAGTCTAGTTTAGGTGAGTTTGGTGCAATTTCTATAGTTTTTTCATAAGTCTAAAACTGAGATACAAAGTTTTCTTTAATTTACACAAATAATGGCTAGGTCTATTACATCTAATCATACGTGGCATGGAAAGGGACCTCATTTGAGCTGATTTGGTGAACCTTCTGACAACACATTCACCCTTTTCTTTAATATGTTTATCTTTTGTAATGAGTGGATTCCTTTCACTTAATTTAATTGAGTGGAACATACGATAAACTATTTGTAGTTTCACTATAGATCATACTGTTATTGATGATGGTAGTACATGGGCAGAGTTTGGAGAAAATACAAGATCTTATCACATGTTGGCACTAGGCAAAAAAAAAGTCTTCAGATTGAAAAAAATAGAGCAGAAAACTTCCCCAATGTAATAAACAACAGAAGCCTTTTGGAAAATAGAAGGGTGGAGCCTGACTTAGATGAGAAAAAGCTTCCGAGAAGCAAGTTAAAAGAACAGAATATATTTTAATAGGCACACATCAATAACCTGCTGCTTATGATGGGTCTAGGGATCAAGATGGTGAAATTCACCCCACATTCACAGTTAAAATTATTACTTCATATGCACAGTTGAATTAATTACTTAATCAAAAGATAGTGGCAGTATGAGGTTCAACAATATAGAGGTCCTACAGGCACCTCCATGTGCAGTATTAGTAGTGATTAAGTTCTCTCGGCCTCGATAATGATTGCGAAGATTAGGTCATCACTTCAATACAGCTCCTCAGGGGACAGGAAGCATGAGGAGGATGTTCAGGACTTTTACATGGATGAAGTCAAGGTGGAAGGCCCAAATATCAGAGACACAAATCCTATTTTATTCTTATGACAAGAAAAATAGAAAAAAAATGGTTGCCTTGTATTAGAGTGGTTCCATTTCTACCACATTAACCATTTGTTATACCGATGCCTTATTCAGGCCATATCTACCAGCATAAAGACTTGAACCTTGTGTAGAACTGAAGACCCTAAGTGGCATTATGGGTTGAAAAGAGGTTGATAAATTTATGTATGTCTTGTTTAAGAAGTAATGAAATCTTGTGGGGTTATCCAAATGTGTGAATATTAGATGAGGTGAATGAGAATAAGCACAATCATCTTCGTGATCTATTGTAACCAATAAATAGTGTTCCATAAGATGACATTTGAACTCTATGGTGTCCATTGCATATATTAACTGATCAAGAAAATTCTCGAAGAGGTTGAGGAGAGATATATTGTGTATGTGATTATTGATACTATGGCTAAATTTAGAAAGACAGTTGAAATTTTCACGAATCATGATCACCTATCCTGAACAGTGAACACCTTGTGCAGTCCATTGCATCATACAAATGATAAGGAAACTATTAATCAGAAAAAGTTGATGAAAATTGTGAATAGTGCACAAGTGGTTTCATCAATCCTTAGTAGTCATCATTGGATGGATTGTCTGATGAAGAAATCATAGACAGAGCTGATCCAGGTATAGTGATAATACCTGTGATCACTTTCATCAAATCAAACCAAAAAAAAAAAAAGTTGGAGGTTAAGGGCTTGTTTGAATCTGAAGAATGGAAGGTATATCTTGCCACTACTTCAATGAAAAATAAGCTGAGTGTATCATGTCGACCAAATGCAGAGAGTTGATGAGGCTGGCCTTTGTTATGGATGTGGACCTACACATCTTATGTACACTTCTTAGGCTCTAAAAAGAAAAAAAACACTAGAACATATTTTTTAAACTTGAACTGCATAGTCTAATGTAGACCACGGTAGTAGCCAATGGTAAGGTTGGTTAATACTCAATACCTTAATCTATCTTGCCAATACCCTCATACAGTCTTACTCAGATGATGGCTTGATACTTATCCTTCAATATGAGATTAATGGATTACAAATAAGTTCAATAGGTGTAAATTGCAATATAGTGATTTATATTAGATACGAGTTCTAGTTAAAGAGTGCATTTGCATTTAGAGAGGATTGCGAGTCTTTGGTGAGGCTGCTACAATCAAACTACAGACCCTGTTACAAATAATGTTAGGTCAATCCTTCAAATTACACAGGCACATGTGACATCATAGCAATCCTAACCCAATCATATTTGCATTAACTAAGTAGCAGTTACAGAGTTACAGAGTACACTGTTACAATACAAAACTTTAACTCATCATTTAAAGAAAAGAAGTTTTAACTAGCATGTAGTGATAAACCACTTAAAACCAAGAAAGAATGTGTGCGAGTCTAACACACAAGATATAGGTTTTGTTCAAAGTGATCAAGGCCCCATGTTGGTGAAGAACTGGTAAACCAAGAAGATCACTACAGTTGACGTCTTGCCACGGACTTAGTTGGAATTGCCTAAGCCGTGAGGCACCCTCGCGACAAAGTCATAGACTTAGCTTGAGTTGCCTAAGTCGTGACGCGCCCTTGCAATATGTGTCTGCAAAGGGTCAACCAATTTACAACCTCACTCAGGTCCCGAAGGACCTGTAAAAGAGAAAGTTGATTAGTTCGAAAACGAGCAGTGGACAAGTCCCGACGTCTCACGAAAAGGGAAGCTTTACAAGCAATTCAGTGAGCACCTTGCGTGCATGAGAGAAAAGAGAGGAAAGAGGAAAATAAGGACTTTAGAAGGTTGAACGGACAGTTGCAAGTCCACAAACAACTGTTCCCCGGGTGTTGGGCGCGAAGGCAAGTTCCCGTCAAATTGACGTGCTGTCACAGACAAAATTGTAAACAGGGTGTTTAATGTAATGCTCATGTATGTCCGTGTCTTTTGGTTTATTCATGCTTTACACAGCATGTAGAGGGACAATCGAAGAAGGCTTAACAGCCCCAATTTAGTTGGGTTTAGTAGCCAATTTAGGCTTGTAAATAAAAGTTGTGTCATAAGGACACTTGTAGGAGATTTTGGTCTGTAGTGGATCATTTTAGATCCTTTGTTGTGCGACCGTTCAGAGCTTGTAAAATTTGTTTGTAATTTGCATTGGCTATGAAGTGTTTTCTGAAATGATTGCTTGTGGACCCCGAGTGAGACGCTTTCTCTAACCCGTTTTCTCGTTTTGTAGGTCCTAAGAGACCATAGGAGACTTCGGGGAGGCTGACCTTTGTGGACGGACACGCAAGGGTGCCGCACGACTTAAGCAAAACCAGCTATGTCTGTGACAAATGATCTCAGAGTGGGACAAGCACTCAAAGAAACACTTGGCATGCAAACGTGGGGGACCTAGCGGGGTTGCGTTGAGGGCAGCCAACACGCGCGACCGTTTGGGGGAAAACGGGCATAGAGATATAGGGAAAAGGAGTCGCTCAGAGGAGCAGGCATCTGAGATTGGCATTCAGAGGAATGGCCAACTCTTCGCACAAGAGGCACCACGAGGACAAGCAAGCTGGGAAGAATGCGTAGCGCATAAAGGTTAGGATGGCTAAGTTTGAGCTATGGCTCAACATTGGCAACCATACTTGATGGTACTCAAGACAAGTGAGGCGCTTGGTAAAGGATGAGACCATGTAAGGTGGAATGGGTTGTTCAGCGGCTGAAAGAGTTGTGCAAAGCTCACAGAGGTTAGGGGAATTGCTAACTCGAAGAATTCGGTACTCATGCAAAGGCTTGTATACGAATGATAGAGTGTTCATGGCCATCCCAAGGCGACCGAAACTCGACGCCATAGAGCATTGAAACTTTCTCTCCAGTATGAGAAGGATACGTCTGTAGGAGGCTGAAGTGTGTAGCGAGTTCAGCATGTTGCTAGGCCTTAAGGGGTGCAGCGAGGGCTGTATTGACGTGGAGTCGTAATCTAGCAATTGCGTTTGCAGGAGGCAAAACAATGCACAATTTATTTGGCAAGGTGGAGTAGTCCAAGGGGATGGTGATCTTCAAAACTTTCAGAGAGAAGGAAGTGAAAAGAGAAGTTGCTCCAATGGGACAAATATCCATAAGGGATAAGTCCCGGGTCTCTAGAAGGAGAACCATGTGCAACGGACTGCACATGTTAAGGAGGAGCACCTCAAAACAACTTCACAAAGCTCAACAGACCGAGCGAGCGGCGATAAGTCGTCGCATGATCTCGCTTGAGATAATGTATTGGGGAATGCATTGCGAGATCAAGTGGGGGAGCGACCTAAGGCAACACAAGATGAAGATACACTTAGAGTCGATATGGAGATCGGACTCAACGAAGGGCTGACCTGTGGAATGGTGGGCACGAGGGCCACCATCAACTCAATGCAAAACGAGGAGTGGAGTAACTCTGGTGTAACTTGGCGAAGTACCCAAGCCGCATGAAGGGAGCCAGCATAGAAGATAGAACATGGAGCGGAGGCACAGAGCTTTCCTTAGACAGAGGTCAAGGACATGAACTCTTACAGAGGCAAGAGCGGGATCATGTCGTTCCATAGGTTCTTCATTCTGATGGAGCGGACTCATCTTGCATAGTGCCAAAGACGAAGGGAGCTTCTGGGCTTATGCACCTTATCTCAGAAAAGCATTTGATGGAGGAACTAAAGCGACTCAACTTGCGGAGGCGAAGTTGGGTTCAGAAGGCCTTGGCACGGGGCAAGAAGACGCAGAGGCAGGTACTCTTGAAGAATATACCACAGAGCTGCCATTCAAGTTGCCATGAAGGAAGCGGTGCACAGCGGAGATTGTGCTGGTAAGGGCAAAGACCCAGGATCCAGACAATGGTGCACCAATTTCAACAAAAGTCGGTGGACTTTGGGAGCTACTAGGCGACGGACTATCCTAGAGCGGTGCTTCGTCTAGGTGTGACCCGAGAACGGGTGGACGAAGGTCGATTGCCAAAGGAGCGAACACAATCGAAAGTGGAAGAGGCCTTGCGATGTGTTGGCAAAGGCCACACTTCGAGGGATCATAATCCGAGTTCATCCCATAAGGATCAGAATACAATGGAGATATCACCAGGAGACGACATGGTGCAGCGAATCGTGGTGGAACAGTTCGTGGCAATGCGATACACATGAATCTTATCCTATGAGGGACTATATCATATGGAGGTATGATCGGGAGCTACTGGGAGCTCCACTTTGGTGAACAACACGACGGCAAGAAGGGCTATGGATTCAAGGAGTGAAAGTCATGATACCGCTCCATGGGAAGACTTGATCATGCAGAGGTATGATCAGAGCAGTTGGAGAGTTGGACTGCTCCAAAGCTCATATTCGCTTAAGGGAGCCCGGCAAGTCAGAGGACAAGGCCGAGTAAGCGAACGTTATTACCAAGGAAGCTAAGGAGAACAGAATCGGTACGAACCCTACAACATGATGGCCAAGGCCATACATGAGTTACAGTCTGTCTTTCCATCGACTAAGGGGAACTGCTTGGATAATACAGAGGTGTTGAAGCAAGGGGTCGAAAGGGGCGAGAAAGCGACGACGAGTCCAGAGGGACTTAGCTACCCAAAACCAAGCATCGGTTAGAATGGAAGTGGACTCGGAGGAGTGCCACAGAGACATCTACCGATCGTTAAGAAAGGGAAACAGATGTGAGGCGACGGATAGTAGGGCCATGGGCATGGCAGCGCTATTGTACCGCAGAGGCCATGGAGGGAGAGCACTTGGTCGTGAAAGGGGCCGAGGAGGTGGAGCATGCGGAGGCAAACTCCAAGTACCAAGACAAGGTTGAAGGGTAGATGCCAAGGAACTTCGTAAGACCGGTGTCAACGAGCTTCTCATCAAGATAACCGAAAGTGAAGGACTTCGGGTCATGCAAGAGTGCACGACCAAGGAACGAAGTAGGCAGTACGCGGTGCTGTACCTTTTCTACTCAGTGGAGTAGACGGCTGGGTTGATGGAGAAGACGGTACAATCCCAAAGGCGACCAAAACTCTTAGAGACTTACTCCAAGTTGGGGTAAAAACTTCCTACATTCCAGAAGTTCGATGGCATTGAAAAGATGAATCACAGTAGCTAACTCAACGCAAGGAATGCAAATACTTCGAGTGCTCTAGAAGTGTGAGCAAAGAGCGGACGAAGGCTAGTAACTAGCTCGATGCATGGAGTACAACCCTCGAGGAGGCAAGTGAAGTCAAGTAACGTTTGCTTTCTCAACTCTTAAGAGAATGGGCGAAACCGAGTACTTCAATTCTCTTATCTATCTAGTAGAGGAGTTCTACACATGTTCAAAGACCCTTCGAAGAAACCAAATGGAATACAATAGTTGTCAAATCCTCACCAATGGTGATTAGTGCTATTGAGAGTAGATTATCCGCTTCATTTCTCAATAGAATGCTAATCGAAAGCGCAAGTGATGCGAACCTACTTGAAAGTGACAACTAAGTGAAAGAAGAGTTGATGGGCAAATTTTGTGGAGGAAAGACCCAAAAACTTCAAAAGTTTGCGAGGCGATGCTCGTTAAAGCTCCAACAAGCATCCACCCAGTTCAAACAGCATGAGACATTTGAGAGACTGGCACATAGTAAGGATGGTCTTTTCCTTCATCTGAAGGATCCGTAGGAACCAACAGGGATCAACACAACTCAACTAACCCCACACTAGAGTTAAAGTCATTGGCGAGTTGAAGCAGCACGACAGATCAAAAGTTCGACTACTAAATAACAGCAACGAAGAGCAGTTGGGAGCTAAGAGACGCGTTGCAGCTAGAGTAGAAGATTGCAGTGTCGACAAAGGCGATGAGTTGCAATGTCAGCAAAGGCTTCGACGAGGACGTCGAAGGAATAAGTGGGGGAGAATGTCACGGACAAAACTATAAACATGGTGTTTAATGTAATGCTCATGTATGTCCGTGTCTTTTGGTTTGTTCATGCTTTACATAGCATGTAGAAGGACGGTCGAAGACTAACAACCCCAATTTAGTTAGGTTTGATGGTCATTTTAGGCTTGTAAATAAAGGTTGTGTCATAAGGACACTTGTGGGAGATTTCGATCTGTAGTGGACCATTTTGAATCCTTTGTTGTGCGACCGTTCAGAACTTGTAAAGTCCGTTTGTAATTTGCATTGGCTATGAAGTGTTTTCTAAAATGATTGCTTGTGGATCCCGAGTGAGGCGCTTTCTCTAACCCATTTTCTCTTTTGTAAGTCCTAAGGGACCATAGGAGGTTTCGGGGAGGCTGACCTTTACGGACGGACACGCAAGGGTGCCGCATGACCTAGGCAAAACCAGCTAAGTTCGTGACAGTGCGAGCTTGTGAAGAGTGTTCAACGCCCGACACTACCCCGAAGCCCCATCCCCCCTGGTGCCACCCAGGTGGTTCCAAGGTGCTAAGATGGCTGACATTTTACGTGCAGCAACAGTCTGCAGAAAACAAGCCGTGACACGCGAAAACGGGGCCATTTTAGGGCAGTTTTGCCCGGCGCGACGAGCAGTCACACTGTAGTGCTGCAACTTGTTCGAACTTACATTTTTACAAGCAAAAACACAAAACCATGGCAAAACATGCTACCAAGCATCTGTACAAGTTTGCAAAAGCGACGAACGGTTCGTTAAACGAAGTTGTTGCAGATGCGCGACGACCGTTCGTGCATGAACTCCATTCCGAGAATCACTTGGAAGTCGTCCAATGGCACCGCCATCATGTTTGTACTCCACTTCACCTCCGAGTTCACCGCCTTCATCCGACTTGGGTTCTTCTCCAAGATCAGCCCAAGTCACTTTGCTTCTCGATCGACAATAAAGTTGTGGGTAGCACCCATGTCCACCATTGCATGTGTTGTTTGGTCATCGAGCTTAATGTCCACGTACATCAGCTCGCTACTCCCTGCTTTATGTGGTTTTGCCTTCAAGTTCTTCCCCACTTGACCCCGCAATGCATTCAACAAACGCATTGCTCCTATCCGGGAACCTTATGACTCCTTATCGTTGCTGCTGGATTATGAACTACTTGAACTGAGGGCGACAGCCTTGCCTTTGTCCGATTTGGGGGGATGGATTCTAGCTGTTAAGGCATTAAGTGCCTGTTTCTATGGGCACTCCCTCACCATATGCGGCCCTCCGCACAAGAAGCATCCGCTAGGGTTTGGGGCCTTGCCTTTCAAGCTTGGCTCTTTGTGGGAACTCTTCTTCCTTTACTCGCTCCCGGGTTCCTTCCCTCGAGAATATTTTGGAGGGCGATTTCCTGAAAATTATTTCCTTTTCCTTGAGTCCTCTGTGGAAACAAAGTCGGTGAGCCTTTTTGCAGCCATAATTGCTCCAATCACATCGGTGACATTCCTTCGATGCAGTTCCTATTGAGCCCATGGCTTCAGGCCATTGAGGAAGCTGAATAGCTTATCCTTTTCGGACATGTCTTGTATGTCCAGCATTAGTGTAGAAAATTGCTTCACGTAGTCTTGAATGGAAGTAGTTTGGCGGAGTTGTCTCAACTTCCTTCTTGCAACGAACTCTGTATTCTCGGGTATAAATTGAGTTCTTAACTCCCGCTTCAAATCCTCCCATGTGTCCACCCAACATCGACCTTGTTGGATCTCCTCCTAACGGGTTTGCCACCAAAGTTTTGCATCCCCATTCAAATACATGGTTGCTATCGAAACTTTGGTTTCTTCAGAATTAGGGCTCGTAGCCCGGAAGTATTGTTCCATGTCGAACAGAAAATTCTCGAGCTCTTTAGTATTTCTGGCACCCCCATAACAATGTGGCTCGGATGTTCTCAAGTTTTGTGGCAGCGCAATGCGAGTGTTGCTCCCTTCGGCATTTAGTGCCCTTGTGAGCAATGTCACTTTGGAAGTGAGTTCCGCCACGACTTCGTGCAGATGTTACACAGAGTCTTTGGTGTCGTCCGACAATCGATCGACTAGGGCCTCAACCTTGTCGATCCGGGATTTAGCTTCTTCTTGCGAGCTCTCTACCCCAAGAAGCCTTCGTTTGCCGTGGTAGAATTCCCCCAAGCTCGCTTCAAGAACATCCAGGCGGGTTTCCGCAATTGTGAGTCTCTCCTTATGGCTCTTTTTCCCAGTTGGCACTCCAGATTGTGCCTCCTCTGCTCACGGAGAATAGCCAACTTATCGCTCATCATGTTCACTGTCGCGCCCCTCTTGAGCGGCTCCATCAGCATGAGAGCGAGTTTGCACTTGCAACCCACCTGTGGCTGCTTAGGGCAAGGGGTTCGGCTTGCCCCGTCTTGCTCGATTCGCCATGACGAGATTGCGAAGTTTCTTCGCTGCTTGTTCGAATTGCTTGCTTGCTCTGATACCACAATATCACAAACTTAGCTGGAATTGCCTAAGCTGTAAGGCACCCTTGTGGCAAAGTCACAGACTTAGTTTGAGTTGCTTAAGTCGTGACGCGCCCTTGCGATATGCGTTCGCAAAGAGTCAGCCAATTTGCAATCTCACTCAAGTCTCGAAGGACCTGTAAAAGAGGAAGTTGATTAGTTCGAAAACGAGCAATTTACAAGTCCCGACGTCTCATGAAAAGGGAAGCTTTACAAGCAATTCAGCGAGCACCTTGCGTGCATGAGAGAAAAGAGAGGAAGGAGGAAAACAATGACTTTAGGAGGTTGAACGAACAGTTGTAAGTTCGCAAACAATTGCTCCCCAAGTGTCGGGCGCGAAGGCAAGTTCCCGTCAAGTTGACATGCGAACTTGTGAAGAGTGTACAACACTTGACACTGCCCCGAAGCCCCATCCCCCCTGGTGCCACCTAGGTGGTTCCTGGGTGCTGAGATGGCTAACATTTCATGTGCAGCAACGGTTTGCAAAAAACAGGCCGTGATATGCGAAAACTGAGCCATTTTGAGGCAGTTTTGGTCAGCACGGTGAGCGGTCGCACTGCAGCACTGCAACCTGTTCGAACTTACATTTTTACAAGCAAAAACACACAAAATCATTGCAAAACATGTTGCCAAGCATCTGTACAAGTTTGCAAAAGTGACAAACGATTCGTTGAACGAAGTTGTTATGGGTGCACGATGATCGTTCGTGACAGTCCGGTACCCATGCAAATTCATTACTCAGAATAACATGGCAAATGACTAATGATGTGAAAGTTTAGAGTTCATAACATACATGCTTGGTAAATTTGCCCACATGAAAAAGCCCAGAATATGACACTGGTTGACGATCATGTGAACTTAATAGGCAGAGATTAAAAACCCACATGATGCAGGTAGTGATGAATATGACACAGCACAGTTCAATCAACTTATAGAGGCCAGGGAAGGGGAGATGGTGCAAGAGTCAATTGAAGTGTAAAACCAAATATCATTCTCTTTTCTATAACTATGGTTCCGGAAATGAAGAGCATGCCATTGAAGAAGAGACTGCTGCAGATAGTGAGAAGTTCATACTACATAAAAAATAAAAGGTTCTCAGCCCAAACCATTACAGAAGTGCATTACATTAATTTGTGAACACGAAAATGATTAAACATAATGCAGTAAGTAACTACATAATTCATCAAAAGCAAACAAAACAAGGCAATTTTATATATCTTGTAGTCATGCACTCTTTAAGATCTGACAGTAAAAGTTAAACAATGAACACTCAATATTGTACTACTTAAAGTTCCAAGACTAAACTTATAGTTTGTGGCAATGTCACAATTGATTATGGATGTTTTAAAATCTGTAGTTTGACAGAATACTATGATCCTGCATTACCATAGAAGAAGAATTTTACATGACATTCAGGGAATGGAATTTAAAACTCTTTACTGATTTTCTAAAGAGCAACCACAGAAACAAGATGATATACCTTTTTAATAGGTGCTAGTTCGAGGAGTTCTTTGAGGGAAGCAATCATCCCTTGGACACTAAGTTTTGGCACTGCCAATCCAAAGTCAAGATAGATCTATTTCTGAAATGTATTAGTAAACTGCAAACTAAAGTAATGAATTTTAAAGTTATAACTCCGGTAAATTGTCAAACCTGGGAATAAACTGAAGCAAGATAAGATGCTTCTTTCGAAAATGGATAAGATGCATGCAGCAGAACAATCTGAGATTTGGAAAATCTCTTGTCCTCGAGAACTTTTCTCAGATGCAGGGGGTTGGATTGCCTTAGATCCAGATCCTTGTCTCCAAAGCTGAAATTCAAACAAAAGCTGATTTATTTCTCCAAGAGCTATTAAATTTCAATATAGCAAGTGCTTGACTAGTTGTAGAGCACATTGGCAGAACACATGAATCAACACTTAAATGCTAATCTCTATTCTTAGTATATGGCACTGTGTGGCACTAGAAGAATGAGAAACATTCAAATGGGTAAAGAAGAAAGATATTAGAAATCAAGCACAATATCTAATATCATTAAGAGACTAGATTCATGAGTTATTTATAGAACTATAAAACATAGCACTGTGTCATGCTCACATCAGCATATGCAGTTTATGTAAAATTGATAAAACACAAAATCTTTAGCAGTAAATTAGAAATTTATAGATGGCAAGCTCTGTTTGCTTTTTACCCTGTGTGGACTTGCATAGGCAAATCAAATGACGTAGCAACTTCCAAGCTACATATAAACAAAAAGTCAATGAAGCTCTTATTCTTGATACGGACAGGTCTACCAGCTGAAAAAATTGTGAAAACAAAGTATTATCTTTAGTTAAAAAGTTCACCATACATATTCCAAAATGACAAGGATCTAAAACTTATTTCCCCATATTTACCATTTAAGTCTGCGAGAAGACCCTTCTCAGCATCTGCTTTGCTGACCTCTGTATCTATTTGTAGACCACTTCTATAAGCAGCAATGGTTTTCATAGCAACAATTTTATCAGCAACTGTAATTTACAAGCTTAGGAAAAAAACCCAAAATAGGAGCATCCTGTCACAAGAACAGTGCAGGCACACAAATATAGAGAGTGCAAAAACAAAAAATATCATTTACAAAAAAGGATATGATTTCATCCTTGTTAGAAAAGTTTCAATGAACAAATCCATAGTCCACCTTGATGTATCGTAAGCCTCCTGCAAAATGTCGCTTTAAGTATACTAAAAAGATTTAAATCAAGCCATGGCACGAAAAATAAGGTCATAAAGATAGAAGAGCAATGATAGTAACCATAGAGGAGGATTAACATTAACAAATATAGTGATGACCATGAAAATAAAGTCTGTAGCACTTTTTGTAATATTTAATTATTTATATAATTGCAGCTGTCATGTTACATTAAGCCTTGGAAGTTAATCAAGGTAAAACACCTTAAATCTTCATTTCAGTACTAGCCAGACACATCCAACAAAATGTGCAGAAATTAAATATAATGTTTATGTTTAGGTTCACACATACTGAGAGCTCTTTAAGTTAACTAGAACAGATCGTGCTACTATCCAACAAAAGGTCCAATGGTCTTTTAATAGCTCATATCTGTATGCTTATAACTCCAAACTTAGGTTTTTCCAGGCAATCAACAAAAGAACCACAATAGCTTTAAGTTTACAAAAAGAAAAAACTTGATTACAATTTACAAACTATGAAATAATAGCAAATCATGAAACAGTTAAAAGACTGCATAACAATGAAGTACAACAAACCAACTGATTTTTGGGGCAGCGGGATAGAAGAAAATAACAGATGAGGAATTCTCACATCATTAAGAATTGTTTCAGCCAAGTGCTCAATCCTCAAAATTCTACCAACTGCAGGAGCAAAAGACTTATGCCACTCCAAGTCACACATTTTATCAAACAGAATTCCATCATCAATAAGAAGAGCAGATACATTGGCAGCTTCAAAGCATTTTGCAGTGATAGAAAGTAATCCAGAGGATTTTCGGTGGCTTTCCAGTTCATCCAGTGAAGCCCTGCAATTGTATAACACAGCTATATCCCTCAAACTCCTCTGCAGTGTAGGACATGAAAAAAAATTGTTATATTCAGAAGCTACCATAAGCCTATTACTATTGAATTAATGAATGCATGATAAAAGGTCCATTAGGCATTTCTGTATGTCTATCCTGCAAAAAAGATATACATCATATTTGCAGAAGACTATTAAATTCATACATGATTTTCTACTTCATAGCAAGCATCTGACATCTGATGTGGAATGATAGCTATCAACAGCCATTTATGATCCCTAATCTGAGTAACATATGATTCATTATGCACAAATATTGAGGATGAAAATCTATATAGGTTTCTGATGTGCTAGCAAATAAATTTCCAAAACAAAACTTCAGAGTTGCTAAAGAATCAATTCAAGGTTACATAGTCATTATACCAGAGAAGGCAAATTTTAATAAATGCCCTCACACTAATCTCCAAAGTTACAAACATCATAGATTCCCTCTATGGTTAATAAGCTTTCATGAACAACATTTTCCTCCAAGGAGATGAATTACACGAATACATATTCCAACTTAAACATTTGTGTATATGAAATAATGGGATATATATATATATATATGCAATTTTAGAGGGGCATTCATTATATTTTATATATTCGGATGGGTATGCATAAAATACCTTTAACGCAGAAATTTGACGTGAGTGTTCAATAGAATCAGAATGCAAAAGTAGAGGTGGGTTATGTTGGCGGGATTTGGTCGTCAATTCCAAAACCAACTGTTGACGGACCAACCAAGGATTTGCTCATCCGAGCCATGTTTGACCAACCCAACCAACCAAGGCGCCCTTGTAATGAACGAGGGTGCATGATAATGCAAGTTAACCAGTTGACCAGGAGCCGTGATCTGATTACGTCACCGAAGCAGCGTGCCTCTCCAGTCTAGATGATACTTCCCAAACATATTAGACGTCACAGGTTGACGGATCACGGCACCAACTAGAACCCGACCTAACGAGAAAGGAATCGTGCAAGAAGACTAAAAACCCTTCGCCGCTACCAAGAATCCCTGGAAGATGAGGGACTTTGATTTCTCGGTTCTACAGGGGATTCTTGATTCTTGGCTGCTCTGTCGGATTCTACAAAGAATCTCTACAAGAGATTCTTGATTTCTTGGTTATTATGCTCGGTTCCACAAAGATACCCTGGAAGATGAAGGCTCATTGACTTCTTGCTTTTCTGTTCGATTCTTTTGACGAATCAAACGACCCTTATCGGATTTAAGTGGGAAGAAATAGGAGCAAAATCTAAAATCAATCGGAACAAAGTGTAAAAGAAAAGCACAGAACATCGATACCTTGAAGGAGAGGGTGTGGGGCGCGAGAGAGAGGGCGTCGCCTTCGGCCTCGGAGAAGCATCGGAGGAAGGGGAAGGACGAGTCAACGTCAACCAGGTTGTGGGCGTGGGCGTCCACCGCCGCCACCGCGTCCACCGCCGTCCTCAACTCCCTATATTTCCCCTCCATCGCCCGTCGCAAACTCTCCTCCTCGTATCGTCTCGTCACTCTGTGTTGACTAATCGCGTTCGGAACCAGATTAGACAGACGGTCTTTCTCTTAAGGATAAAAAAGGTGAGTCCTGTCCCCACGAACGGCGACGACTACTTTGCCTGCTGTCCCTTCACTCCCGATGATCTCAGATCTAACACTTATTACCGGATCAAGTTAGATTGAAAGAATCAACGGACAGGATCACCTAGAGACACGGGAGGGTCATGTTCCGGTCCACGTTAATATTTCCCGATAACAGATAACAAAAAGAAAGTAATACAATGAAACGCCACTGCGTTGCACGTACGGGTGAACCATGCGATTGGTGGAGATAATGCGGGTCCCGGCATTACCTTCTTTCTTCTTCAATCAGTTGTAACTGCTGGTCCGTTAGGAGGGAAACGGGTAGAAACGCCTTACCGTGCCGAGTCGTCACGGGGCAACGTGCCACTGCGAGAGCGTACTATTCACGTCATCAGCGTTTCTTCCGTTATATGTGTATTAAACGCTATATCACGTCATGCGGCCGTGGCAATCCTAGGAGATATCAGTTGGCGTCCCATAATAATTATTATTAATTTTGTCTTCTAAAGTGATAGCAAATCTTATTTATTTTATTTTTATTAAAATTAAATTTATTAAAGTATCATAAAAGATTTATTATATCAAAAAAAAGATTCATTATATTTAAAAAAATATATTAAATTCCTATAAAATGATAAATCAAATTGATTATTGATTCATACTAAATATAATTTATATAATGTATCTTTGGTAACTAAATATAATTAATATAATGTATCTTTGGCATCATCAAACATATAGTTTTTAAAGTTATAGAAGGTTTTGAGTGAAACATAAAATATTTTATCTTATCCTACTTTTCCTTTATGTGAAAGCTCTATCTTCTTTTTATCTATTTCAACATTTGGTTATTAGAGCTTATGTTAAGTTATGACCTCTTTCCCTAGCATCATTCAACTTTGGATCACTAGATTGATAAAAAAAAATTATAATATATGGTGCATCTAAATAAAAGTTCTTCTAGGCTCCCAAGATGTATGAGAGTTTGTAAAAGATGGATTTATTTAACCCAGTGTAGTAGAAAGAGCAATAAATGCAGAAGTAAAAAAAATAACTCAATGATAGAAGAAAGAATGAGAAAAACATTTTATTCACATACTACCAAAGACTTGATAATACAATGTTTGAGATCATCACTCTAACAAAGATTTCAAAAGAGGCTTGGGAAATTCTTCAAAAAGTATTCGATGGTGTAGATAAGGTAAAAAAGCTTCATCTAAAAGTTTTACGAGCTGAGTTTGAAGAATTACAATAAGGTACTTTTGAATCTATTTCTGATTACTTCTTAAAAGGTATTTCTATTATTCATCAAATGAGATGAAATGATGAACAAATCAATGATCAAGGAGTAATTAAAAAATTTACTAAGATCTCTAGATCCAAAGTTTGATGTTATTGCTATAGCGATTGAAGAGTATGAAGATTTGGAATAAATGTCTAGAATAACTAATGAGTTCTCTTTAAGTTTATAAACAAAGGCTTATATAAAGAGGAGAAGAAAAGTCTATAGAGCAAGCATCGTAAACCAAGCTTATTCATGAGAACAAAAATGAATCAAGATCTTAAAGGGGAAGAGGTCATGGACAAAGATGAAGAGGTGGCAAAAATCAGACTAATTAAGAATCTCAAAACAATAAAAGTGACAGATAAAATTCTAGTCAAAGAGACCAAGGTTATGGTTAGGGACGTGGCCGAGGTCGTGGACATGATAGAAATTCTAAAAGGTCTTAAATATAATACTATATTTGTGAAGGTATAGATATTACTCCTTTGAATATTATTATAATCCTAACAATCAAAGTGATAAGAAAAGAATTATTGAAAAAAAAAGGAACAAAAATCAAGTTTATGACATGGCATCTAGATACAAGAGCTTTAAATCATATATAT
This sequence comes from Musa itinerans, assembly GCA_001649415.1. NCBI lineage: Eukaryota > Viridiplantae > Streptophyta > Magnoliopsida > Zingiberales > Musaceae > Musa > Musa itinerans. The sequence goes on from LVTN01000257.1 coordinate 180,463, forward strand.
GGCATCAAAGAACTATTTTTTGAAATGTATACAAGTTATTTTAGCAACATTATATTTAGTGATCTATCTCAAAGAATTATACATTTTAGATATTTATTATGTTTTTGATATAAAAAATAATATTCTGAACTTGGGATAATTATTTAAAAAAGGTTATGATATTGAGGTGAAAGATATGGCTCTTTCAATTCATGATAAAAATAAAACATTAATCTGACATGTGGAAATAACATCATGCAAAAGTGGTGATCCGAGGAGATATCAATTGGCATCCCATAATAATTATTCTGATTAATTTTTGTCTTCTAAAGTTGATAGAAAATCTTATTTATTTTATTTTTGTTGGACTTAAATTTATTAAGCTATCATAAAATGGTTCATTGTATCAAGAAAAAGTTTCATTGTATCAAAAGAAGAAATACATTAAATGTCTACATAATGTTAAATCAAATTAATTATTGATTCTTCAAAGAGTCTGATTCATACTAAATATAATTTATTTCCTGTATCTTTAGGAACTAAATGTAATTAATATAATGTATCTTTGGGATAATGAAACATATAGTTTTTAAAGTTGTAGAAGGTTTTGAGTAAAAAATAAAATATTTTGTCTTGTCCTACTTTTCCTTTGTGTGAAAGCCCTATCTCTTCTCCCTATATTTCAACATTTTGTATTAGAGCTCAAGTTAAGCTATGACCTCTTCCTCAAGTATCATTCAACTCTAAATCCCTAGATTGACAAAAGAAAATTATAATACATGGTGCATCCAAGTGAAGGTTCCTTTGGGCTCCCAAGATATATGAGAGTTTGCAAAATATGGATTTATTGAACCATAAAGAGCAATAAATGCAAAAGCTAAAAAATAACTCAAAGATAGAAGGAAGAAGGAGAAAAATACTTTATTCACGGACTACCAAAGACTTAATAATATAATATTTGAGATCATCGCTCTAACAAAGACTTTAAAAGAGGCTTGGGAAATGCTTCAAAAAGCATTCAATGGTGTAATTAAGGTAAAAAATCTTCATCTATAAGTTTTACAAGCTGAGTTTGAAAAATTATAATAAGGTACTTTTGAATCTATTTCTGGTTACTTCTTAAAAGTTATTTCTATTATTCATCAAATGAGATGAAATGGTGAACAAATCAATGATCAAGGAGTAATAAAAAAATTTACCAAGATCTCTAGATCCAAAGTTCGATATTATTGTTATAGCGATTGAAGAGTCTGAAGATTTGAAACAAATGTCTAGAATAACTAATGAGTTCTCTTAAGTTTATAAGCCAAGGCTTACAAAACGAGGATAAGAAAAATTTATAGAGCAAGCACTGTAAACCAAGCTTATTCTTGAGAACAAAGATGAATCAAGATCTTAAAGGGGAAGAGGTCATAGATAAAGAGAAAGCTGTGGTAGAAATTAGACTAATTAAGAATATCAAAATAATAAAGGTTATAAAGAAAATTCTAGCCAAAGAGGTTGAGGTTATGGTCGAGAATATAGTCGAGGTCGTGGACGTGATAGAAATTCTAAAAGGTCTAAAATACAATGCTATATTTGTAAAAGGTATAGATATTACTCCTTTGAATGTTATTATAATCCTAACAATCGAAGTGATCAGACAAATTTTGTTCAAAAAGAAAAAAAAATAAAAATCAAGTTTATGACATGGTATCTAGATAAAAGAGCTTTAAATCATATATATGGCATCAAAGAACTATTTTTTGAAAAATATACAAGTTATTCTAGCAACATTACATTTAGTGATCTATCTCAAAGAATTATACATTTTAGATATTTATTATGTTTCTAATATAAAAATAATATTTTGAACTTAGGGTAATTATATAAAAAAGGTTAGGATATTGAGATGAAAGATATGACTCTTTCAATTCATGATAAAAATAAAACATTAATCTGACATATGGAAATGACATCATGCAAAGGTGGCGATACGAGGAGATATCAATTGGCATCCGATTATAATTATTCTGATTAATTTTTATCTTCTAAAGTTGATAGCAAATCTTATTTATTTTATTTTTATTGGACTTAAATTTATTAAGCTATCATAAAAAGGTTCATTATATCAAGAAAAATATTCATTATATCAAAAGAAGAAACACATTAAATGTCTACATAATGATAAATCAAATTGATTATTGATTCATCTTATTCATACTAAATATAATTTATATAATATATATTTAAGAACTAAATGTAATTAATATAATATATCTTTGGGATAATGAATGTATAGTTTTTAAAGTTATAGAAGGTTTTGAGTGAAACATAAAATATTTTGTCTTCTCCTACTTTTACTTTTCATTTGTGTGAAAGTCCTATCTCTTCTCTCTATATTTCAACATTTTGTATTAGAGCTCAAGTTAAGCAATGACCTCTTCCTCAAGTATCATTAAACTCTAAATCCCTAGATTGATAAAAGAAAATTATAATACATGGTGCATCCAAATAAAGGTTCTTCTAGGCTCCCAAGATGTATGAGAGTTTGTAGAAGATGGATTTATTGAACCAAATGCAGTATAAAGAGCAATAAATGCAAAAGCAAAAAAACAACTCAAATATAGAAGGAAGAAGGAGAAAAACACTTTATTCACATACTACCAAAGACTTGATAATACAATGTCTGAGATCATCGCTCTAACAAAGACTTCAAAAGAGGCTTGGGAAATGCTTTAAAAAGCATTCGACGGTGTAAATAAGGTAAAAAGGTTTCATCTATAAGTTTTACAAGCTGAGTTTTGAAAAATTACAATAACATACTTTTGAATCTATTTCTGATTACTTCTTAAAAGTTATTTCTATTATTCATCAAATGAGATGAAATGGTGAACAAATCAATGATCAAAGAGTAATAAAAAAATTTACTAAGATCTTTAGATCCAAAGTTTGATGTTATTGCTGTAGCGATTGAAGAGTCTGAAGATTTGGAACAAATGTCTAGAATAACTAATGAGTTATCTTCAAGTTTATAAACAAAGGCTTATAGAAAGAGGAGAAGAAAAATTCATAGAGCAAGCACTATGAACCAAGCTTATTCTTGAGAACAAAGATGAATCAAGATCTTAAAGGGGAAGAGGTCGTGGACAAGGAGGAAGAGGTGGCAAAAATTAGACTAATTAAGAATCTCAAAACAATAAAAGTGATAGAGAAAATTCTAACCAAAGAGGCCGAGGTTATGGTCAGGGACGTGGCCAAGGTTGTGGACATGATAAAAATTCTAAAAGGTCTTAAATATAATACTATATTTATGAAAGGTATAGATATTACTCCTTTCAATGTTATTATAATCCTAACAATCAAAGTGATAAGATAAATTTTGTTGAAAAAGAAAAAAAGAACAAAAATTAAGTTTATGACATGGTATCTAGATACAAGAGCTTTAAATTATATATATGGCATCAAAGAACTATTTTTTGAAATGTATACAAGTTATTCTAGCAACATTACATTTAGTGATCTATCTCAAAGAATTATACATTTTAAATATTTATTTATGTTTCTGATATAAAAAATAATATTCCGAACTTGGGGTAATTATTTAAAAAAGGTTATGATATTGAGATGAAAGATATAGCTCTTTCAATTCATGATAAAAATAAAACATTAATCTGACATGTGGAAATGACTTCATGCAAAGGTGGCGATCCGAGGAGATATCAATTGACATCCCATAATAATTATTCTAATTAATTTTTGTCTTCTAAAGTTGATAGCAAATCTTATTTATTTTATTTTTATTGGACTTAAATTTATTAAGCTATCATAAAAAGGTTCATTATATCAAGAAAAAGGTTCATTGTATTAAAAGAAGAAACACATTAAATGTCTACATAATGATAAATCAAATTGATTATTAATTCTTCAAAGAGTTTGATTCATACTAAATATAATTTATGTAATGTATCTTTAGGAAATAAATGTAATTAATATAATGTATCTTTGGGATAATGAAACATATAGTTTTTAAAGTTGTAGAAGATTTTGAGTGAAACATAAAATATTTTGTCTTCTCCTACTTTTCCTTTGTGTGAAAGCCCTATCTTTTCTCCCTATATTTCAACATTTTGTATTAGAGCTCAAGTTAAGCTATGACCTCTTCCTCAAGTTTTATTCAACTCTAAATCCCTAGATTGACAAAAAAAACTTATAATACATGGTGCATCCAAGTGAAGGTTCTTCTAGGCTCCCAAGATGTATGAGAGTTTGTAGAAGATTGATTTATTGAACCAAGTACAGTATATAGAGCAATAAATGCAAAAGTAAAAAAATAACTCAAAGATAGAAGAAAGAAGATGAAAAACACTTTATTCACATACTACCAAAGACTTGATAATACAATGTTTGAGATCATCGCTCTAACAAAGACTTTAAAAGAGGCTTGGGAAATGCTTCAAAAAGCATTCGATGGTGCAGATAAGGTAAAAAAGCTTCATCTATAAGTTTGAAAAATTAGAATAAGGTACTTTTGAATCTATTTCTGATTACTTCTTAAAAGTTATTTCTGTTATTCATCAAATGAGATGAAATAGTGAACAAATCAATAATCAAGGAGTAATAAAAAATTTACTAAGATCTCTAGATCCAAAGTTTGATGTTATTGTTGTAGCAATTGAATAGTTTGAAGATTTGAAACAAATATCTTAAATAACTAATGAGTTCTCTTCAAGTTTATAAACAAAGGCTTACAAAAAGAGGAGAAGAAAAAATCTATTGAGCAAGCATTATAAACCAAGCTTATTCTTGAGAGCAAAGATGAATCAAGATCTTAAGGGAGAAGAGGTCATAGACAAAGAGAAAGAGGTGGTAGAAATTAAACTAATCAAGAAATTCAAAATAATAAAGGTGATAGAGAAAATTCTAGCCAAAGAGGTTGAGGTTATGGTCGAGAATATGGCCAAGGTCGTGGACATGATAAAAATTCTAAAAGGTCTAAAATATAATGTTATATTTACGAAAGGTATGGATATTACTCCTCTGAATGTTATTATATTCCTAACAATCAAAGTGATAAAATAAATTTTGTTGAAAAAGAAGAAAAGAATGAAAATCAAGTTTTGCTAATTACTTATGATAATTTGAAAGAAGATCAGTTTATAACATAGTATCTAGATACAAGAGCTTTAAATCATATTTGTTGCATCAAAGAATTATTTTCTAAAAATGTTTACAATTTATTCTAGCAACATTACATTTGGTGATCTATCTCAAAGAATTATGCATTTCAGATATTTATTATGTTCCTGATATGAAAAATAATATTCTAAATTTGGGATAATTACTTAAAAAATGCTATGATATTGAGATGAAAGATATGGTTCTTTCAATTTATGATAAAAATAAAATATTAATTTGACATGTGGAAATAACATCATGCAAGGGTAGTGATCCAAGGAGATATCAGTTGGCATCCCATAATAATTATTTTGATTAATTTTTATCTTCTAAAGTTAAATGATAGTAAATCTCATTTATTTTATTTTTGTTAGAATTAAATTTATTAAGGTATCATAAAAAGGTTTATTGTATCAAGAAAAATGTTTATTGTATTAAAACGAGAAACACATTAAATGTCTACATAATGATAAATCAAATTAATTATTGATTCTTCAAAGATACTCTGATTCATACTAAATAAGAATGATTTATACTAAATGTAATTCATATAATGTATCTTAGAGAACTAAATATAATTAATATAATATATCTTTGGGATCATAAAACATATAGTTTTTGAAGTTGTTGAAAGTTTTGAGTGAAACATAAAATATTTTATCTTATCCTACTTTTTCTTTGTGTGAAAGCCCTAACTCTTCTCCCTATCTATTTTAACATTTGGTATCAGAGCTCAGGTTAAGCTATGGCTTCTTTCCCGAGCATCATCCAACTCTAGATCTCTAGATTGACAAAAGAAAATTATAATATATGGTGCATCCAAGTAAAGGTTCTTCTAGGTTTTCAAGATATATTAGAGTTTGTATAAAATGAATTTATTGAACCTAGTGTAGCAAAAAGAGTAATAAATGCAGAAGCAAGAAAATAACTCAAAGATAAAAGGAAGAAGAAGAAAAAAACTTTATTCACGGACTACCAAAGACTTGATAATACAATGTTCAAGATCATCGATCGAACAAAGACTTCAAAAGAGGCTTAAGAAATGCTTTAAAAAGCATTTGATGTTGTAGATAAGGTAAAAAAGCTTGATCCATAAGTTTTATGAGCTAAGTTTGAAAATTTACAATAAAATACTTTTGAATATATTTCTGATTACTTCTCAAAAGTCATTTCTATTATTCATCAAATGAGATGCAATTGTGAACAAATCAATGATCAAGAAGTAATAAAAAAATTTACTAAAATATCTAGATCCAAAGTTTGATGTTATTGCTATAGCGATTAAAGAGTCTAAATATTTAGAACAATTATCTTTAGAATAACTAATGAGTTCTCTTCAAGTTTATGAACAAAAGCTTACAAAAAGAGGAGAAGAAAAATCTATAGAGCAAGCACTATATACCAAGCTTATTCTTGAGAACAAAGATAAATCAAGATCTTAAAGGGAAAAGGTCGTGGACAAAGAGGAAGAGATGGTAGAAATCAAACTAATCAAGAATCTCAAAGCAATAAAGGTTATAGAGAAAATTCTAACTAAAGAGGTCGAGGTTATGGTCAAGGATATGGCCGAGGTCCTGAACGTGATAGAAATTCTAAAAAATCTAAAATACAATGTTATATTTATGAAGGAATGGATAATACTCCTTTGAATGTTATTATAATCCTAACAATCAAGGTGATAAGGCATATTTTATTAAAAAAGAAGAAAAGAATAAAAATAAAGTTTTGCTAATGACTTGTGATAATTTGAAAGAAGATAAGTTTATAGCATGGTGTCTAGATACAAGAGCTTTAAATCATATATGTGGCATCAAAGAATTATTTTCTGAAATGTATATAAGTTATTCTAGCAACATTATATTTAGTAATCTATCTAAAAGACCAGTAAAAGCAAAGGTAAAATTTTTTTTAGACTTAATAATAGCAAAGAATTATGCATTTTAAATATTTATTATGTTCCTGATATGAAAAATAATATTATGAACTTGGTGTAATTACTTGAAAAAGGTTATGATATTGATATGAAAGATGTGACTCTTTTAATTCTTATTAAGAGAATAAAACATTAATCTAACATGTGAAAATGATGAAGAACAGAATATTTTTTTTTGTATTTATGTATTTTTGATCGGTCAGATTATCTTAAAATTAATATTGAGGATATTTCTATATTATGACATCTTAGATATACTCACTTAAATTTTATGGCTTTAAAACTTCTAGAGAAATATAATATGGCGATAGGATTGTCAAGAATTGATCGCATATCAAAGTTATATGAAGTATATATCATGGATAAACAAAAAAGAAAGCATTTCAAATTAAGATGAACAAAAAGAGCATAACATCGAATTGATTTGGTACATTCGGATGTTTGTAGTCCTATCAGTCTAGTATTACTTAAAGGAAGCAGGTATTTTTTTACCTTCATTGATGATCATAGTGGCAAAACTTGGGTTTACATGTTAAAGAAAATGAAAGAAGTTTTAATCAAATTCAAAAAATTTAAGAATTTGATTGAAAGATAAAATGATTGGAAGATTAAATACTTGAGAACAAATAGTAATGATGAATACATATCAAATGAATTTGAAAGTTTTAATAGAAATAATATAATTTTACATCAAATCATTATATTATACACACCTGAACAAAATGATGTCTTAGAATGAAAAAATAAGACTATACTTAATATAATCTTATGCATGTTAAAGGAAAGAATAATTCATAAATAATTTTGGGGAGATGTTGTTACTTGTGCAGTTTATTTGCTTAACAAGTTTCCGACAAAGCAAATTGGCAATATTATATGAGAAGAAATATGGAGCTTATGGAAACCAAGGTCAATCATTTGAGAATTTTTGGAAGTGTTGCATTTGCTAAGATACGAGATGAAAATAGAATAAAACTTGAGGATAAAAGTCAAAAATACATCTTGTTAGGTTATGCTGAGGATCCTAGTGGTTACAAACTCTATAATCCTATCATAAACAAAGTTATGATGTCAAGAGATATTGAGTTTCATGAACAACAGATTTAGAACTGAAAAAGTAATAAGGAGCATAAGAAAACTATAACTTCATAAGAGGATGATATAATACAAGTAAGTATCGAAGTGTCTTTGCTTGAATCATCACCTATATCGACTAAGTCATATGATTTAAGAAGTATGATTGTAAGAAGGACAAAATTGATTCAGAAGCTATATGATGTGACTCGAAGAGTTAATACTAACAATGATAAACTTTATTTGAACTTTATTTTATCTTTTTGCATGATATGATCTATTAACTTTTGAAGAAGCTTGTAGAAAAAATAAATGATAATAAGCTATGAATGAGGAGATTCGTGCTATTAACAAAAATGATACATGGGAGCTTACTACACTTCCAGAAGACCATCAAGCAATGGGCGTTAAAGTGGATCTTCAAAACAAAAAGAAATACATAAGAGAAGGTGGAGAAACACAAGATACAATTAGTTGCAAAGAGATATAAATAACAATATAAGATTAACTATGAAGAAATATTCGATTAGTTGCTCAACCAGAGAAAGTAAGATTACTTATCTCCCTAACAGCTCAAATAAAATAAAAAAATTTATAAATAGATATCAAATCAATATTTCTTAATGGAGTTCTTGAAGAAGAGGTATATGTTCAACAACCCCCTGGTTTTATTATTTATGAATAAAATACAAAGTATATAAATTAAAAAGAGCTCTTTATGGGCTTAAACAAGCCCCACAAGCATGAAATTCTCATATATATGCTTATTTTATTTTAAAAAAAATTCTAAATGTTCACATGAACATAGCTCTCTATACGAAATTTAACTTTGATTAAGATATCTTGTTTGTATGCCTATATATATATGATTTAATTTTTACAAGCAATAGTATCTCAATGATTAAAGATTTTAAGCATACAATAAAGGAGTTTGAGATGATCGACTTGGACCTATTGACTTATTTCCTCAGTATTGAAGTTATACAAGATAATGAAGAAAATTTCATCTCACAAGAACATTATGTAAAGGAGGTTTTAAAGAAGTTTTCCATGGAAGATTGTCACCCTACATATATACTAGTGGAATATGGGCTTAAACAAGCCCCATGAGCATGAAATTCTCAAATATACACTTATTTTATTTTATTTTATTTTCTAAATGTTCGCATGAATATGCTCTCTATACAGAATTTAACTTTGATGAAGATATCTTGTTTGTATGCCTATATATATATGATTTAATTTTTACAAGCAATAGTATCTCAATGATTAAAGATTTTAAGTATATAATAAAGGAGTTTGAGATGATCGACTTGGATCTAATGACTTATTTCCTCAGTATTGAAGTTATACAAGATAATGAAGAAAATTTCATCTCACAAGAACATTATGTAAAGGAGGTTCTAAAGAAGTTTTCTATGGAAGATTATCACCCTACATATATACTCGTGGAATATGGGCTTAAACAAGCCCCATGAGCATGAAATTCTCAGATATACACTTATTTTATTTAATTTTTTTTTTCTAAATGTTCACATGAACATGCTCTCTATACAGAATTTAACTTTGATGAAGATATCTTGTTTGTATGCCTATATATATATAATTTAATTTTTACAAGCAATAGTATCTCAATGATTAAAGATTTTAAGCATACTATAAAGGAGTTTAAGATGATCAACTTGGACCTAATGACTTATTTCCTCAGGATTGAAGTTATACAAGATAATGAAGAAATTTTCATCTCACAAGAACATTATGTAAAGGAGGTTCTAAAGAAGTTTTCCATGGAAGATTGTCACCCTACATATATACTCGTGGAATATAAAATCAAGTTGACAAAGGAAGGTGACGGTAAATTAATTAATCTAACTTATTATAAAAGTTTACTTGGATGTTTAAGATATTTTACATGCACTTGACTTGTTATACTACTTAAAGTTGGTTTAATAACTAGATACATGGAAGCTCCTAAGACATCTAATTTAAATATCACTAAATTTTTTTTATAATATATTAAAGGGACAATTGAGTATAGAATATTCTATTCATCATATAAAAGAAGGTTAGAGCTCATTGGATATAGTGATAGTGATTGGACCGAAAGCTATGATGATCGAAAGAGTATAACCAAATTTGTATTTTATTTTGGTGAAACTACATTCACATGTACTTCAAAAAAATAATATATTGTTGCTCTATCAAGTTATGAAGCAGAATATATGCCATAGGAGAAGTCAATCAAGATTTATATTAATAACAAATCAGTTATTGCCTAAACTAAGAATCTAGTCTTCCATGAAAGATCAAAGTATATTGATACAAGATTTTATTTTATAATATATCATATTAAAAATAAAGAAGTAGAGCTACTTTTTTATTTTATAAGATATCATGTTAAGACAAATGAATAAGTGATCGATATACTTACAAAACCTTTCAAATTTAAAATATTTTAACAACTTTGTTAGATGGAACAAGTTTAAGATGAGTGAATATTAAAATTAAACTTATTAAGGTATCATAAAGAGATTCATTGTAACAAGAGAGAGGTTTATTGGATCGAGAAGAGAAACATGTTAAATGCTTATAGAATGATAAACCAAATTGACTATTTGATTCTTGAAAAAGTCTCTTAGAAAAAAATAATTTATATTAAATATAGTAAATGTAATATATCTTAGGACTATATAAATCTTGGATATGAAACATACAGAGTTTTTAAAATTATAAAAAAATTTAAATGAAACATAAAATATTTTACCTTGTCTTTTTTTTTATTTTGTGTGAAAGCTCTATCTTTTCTTCGTAATGTTCAACATCGTTTTCTATCCATCATGTCTTGTTTTGCACAAAACCCAAATGAAATTATTTTAATCATAATCATTATTGTCCCTGCGCTTGGCGAATTAGGTGACCAGCTGGCGATCACGTTGCCTAGATAAATACGATCTTATAAAATATTATGACTGTTCATGTGGTAGGTTGCCATTCGATGGACTACACAACGGCTACTGGCAGTGACAGATCTTTCCGGTGGTTGTCGGCTCCCCCGTCTCCGAGTCGTGCGCATCTTGACATGCGCGTAAACTTTTCCTCCACAAGAATCTGTTTGCGCTTTCTGTTACATCGACATTTCATCATGCATTACAGCTATGTATGTGGACTTGCATTGTCGTAAGGAGGATCTCCACTACAGACTAAATGCGGTCTCTTGTTTGGTCAGCACTAACTCGTGCGCTCGCATGCAAATTCACGGCACTCCGTAGTCCATAGAAAAGCCATATAAAGGATACATAATTTATGGTTGAGATTGAATGGATGAGTAAAATGGAGAGGTTTGATGAAACCCTTGGTAATTTATCGTGCATGGATTCCTACATAGAGTTTGCATCCTCATGCGGTTTGCAGTACTGCATGATAGATGACATGAAATGCTTGATAGGTCAAAAGCAATGTGGACTCTCCATGGAGACTGCCCCCTTTTTTGCTAAAAGCAATCGAAGGTGATCCTGTTTTGGATTGACACGTGGACCCTAGTACACTATCTGCTCTTAGTGTATCGGACTTTTGCGCCCATCGAATCGACCGATCTAAGCTTTCAACCCACTGCTCCAACTTTGTACGGCAAATGATAACTTTATCGAGGCAGAATCGGGCGTCGGTAGGAGACGTGTTGACACGTAAAAGAGGTCATGACGGCAAGAAAATTTCCAGAGGTCCATGATTTAGTGTATATTCTGCCGACTCATGGAGAGTACTTTTGCTAAAGACAAAGCCACGGAGGGAAAAAGTGGTCGTAAGATTAGTCAAGATCGGCCACTAGCTGCTGTCGCTGCTCTTCTTTAGCTTACTACGTTTCACATTGGAAACCCTCGTTATTATTGCATGGATCAGCAGTTCATGCAGCAGCTCTATAAGTACTCATGCTCTGTTTCACTCGAGTGACATGCATCGAGTTCTAAAGCAATCAACTTGACAAGCATGGCTTGTAATAAGCTTGTTGCTCTCGTCTTCCTAGTCTTCATTAGCATCGGCCTTTCCGATGCGTCCCGACTTAGCAAACTCTATCATAAAGGTGGCGGAGATGGTGGTGGTAGAGGAGGTGTTGATGGTGGCTCCGGTTCTGAGGCTGGTGCTGTCGCAAGGTATGGCGAACTGTATGACGGTAGAAATGGCAAAAGCAACGGGGAGGAAGGATATGGTGTTGGTCATGGAGGAGGTGGAGAAGAGGGAGGAAGTGGCTCGGGCTATTGGTCAGGTAGAGGGTATGGCACGACCTCCGATGACGAGTTGAAGAGAGTGTCTCATGGAGAATACGGTGGTGGGTCTGGGTATGGTGAAGGTGAAGGTGAAGGTGGTGGGTCTGGATATGGGGATGGTGTTGGGGCTCACGGTGGAGGATACGGAAGAGGCGGAGGTGGTGGAGGTGGTGGCGGCTTCGGCGGTGGGCATGGAAGTGGGAGTGGATCAGGGTATGGCGAAGGTGGTGGGTCTGGATATGGGGAAGGTGTAGGCGCTCACGGTGGAGGGTACGGAAGGGGCGGAGGTGGTGGAGGTGGAGGTGGCGGTGGTTCTGGCGATGGACATGGAAGTGGGAGTGGATCAGGATATGGCGAAGGCGGTGGGTCCGGATATGGGGAAGGTGTTGGCGCTCACGGCGGAGGGTACGGAAGGGGCGGAGGTGGTGGAGGTGGCTTGGGCGGTGGGCATGGAAGTGGGAGCGGATCAGGGTTCGGCGAAGGTGGCGGATCTGGATATGGAGAAGGTAGCGGCGCTCACGGTGGAGGGTACGGGAAGGGCGGAGGTGGTGGAGGTGGCGGTGGCTTCGGTGGCGGGCATGGAATTGGAAGTGGACCAGGGTATGGAGAAGGTGGTGGTTCTGGGTATGGAGAAGGTAGAGGCACTCACGGTGGAGGGTATGGAAGGGGAGGTGGTGGTGGAGGTGGAGTTGGCTACGGTGGTGGCCATGGAAGTGGGAGCGGATCAGGGTCTGGAGAAGGTGGTGGATCTGGGTCTGGAGAAGGTAACGGCGCTCACGGTGGAGAACATGGAAGGGGCGGGGGTGGTGGAGGTGGCCATGGAAGTGGGAGCGGATCAGGGTATGGAGAAGGTGGCGGCGCTCACGGTGGAGGACATGGTAGGGGAGGAGGTGGTGGAGGTGGAGTTGGCGACGGTGGTGAGCATGGAAGTGGGAGCGGATCAGGGTATGGAGAAGGTGGCGGCGCTCACGGTGGAGGACATGGTAGGGGAGGAGGTGGTGGAGGTGGAGTTGGCGACGGTGGTGAGCATGGAAGTGGGAGCGGATCGGGGCATGGCGCAGGTGGCGGATCTGGGTATGGGGAAGGTGGGGGCGATCACGGTGGAGGGCATGGAAGCGGCGGAGGCGGCGGCGGCGGCGGCGGCCATGGAAATGGGAACGGATCAGGATATGGAGAAGGTGGTGGGTCTGGGTATGGCGAAGGTGGTGGCGCTCATGGCGGAGGGTACGGGAAGGGCGGAGGAGGTGGTGGAGGTGGAGGCTTCGGCTCAGGCTACGCTTCGGGGAACGGTGATGGAGATGGCGGGTGGCACCCGTAGTCCGCAGCCCCTCTGCATCTGATCGTATGAAGCTCTGACGTGACAGCAGTATACTATGGCACGCTGTTGTTATATAGCATCTCCTCGTGTACACTGTAAAATACCCGCTGATGTTATATACAAATAACAGGGCTTCCTCCTCGTGGACTTCTTTACTGTCTTCCGCTGATGTTGTTGCGTTGCGTTATAAATTAACAATACACATGTAATGACATTTCTATATTTCTTACCTTCTTAATTAATCTATAATTTAAAAATTAATTACAAATTTAAATAATTGATCTGATTAAATGTATGATTAAAAAAATCTCTCCTTCAAACCCTGTATAAATACTTATAACTCAATGAATTATAGAAATCTCATTACATGATTAAAGAAATATATCCTTTTTCACAACGTATTCTACAATCTTACATAATATAAAAGCTCCTCTTGCCTTAAGCAAGACTTTCCCTTTCTCATTGTCCGACGATAGTAATTCATCTTTTCCGTTGATTTGTCACTACCAATTTCCTCCTCTACTCGATGACAACAATCCCTTTGCTAATATACTACTGTCTATTTTCTTATTCGCTGCTCATTGTAGACTTCCACTGTTTCATTGTTTTGCTCGATGACCTTTCTTAGACTGCTGTAGCATCTTGCTCAACAGCCTGTTCTCTTCGTTGCCAACCAAATCACAGCCGATAGACTTCAAGCCATCAAAGACTTCCCTTGTTTCACTGTTATGCTCAACAGTCTTTCTCATACTGTCACATCTTGCTCAACAGTCTTTTTCAGATCATCGCATCTTGCTCGACGACTTATTCTCTTTGCTGCCAACCAAATCATAGCCGACGGACTTCAAGCCAGTGAACTTCATGCCGATAGGCTTCATCCTTTTCCTTCTCCTTACTGTCGCTAATCTTGAACATGATCAAATTGTTGCTTCTCCTCCGTCATTCTTCCTTACAGCGTCACCAACTTCATCGAGCCTTGCTTGCCCATCTCCCCTGACCAATCCCACGTCCACTCCCTCACCTTTGCCTGATTTGATGCCTTCCGGTCCAACGAGAAGGTTGTCGTGCTATTCTACCTCGATGTCATCTATCCACTGTCAATCTCTACCATGCCCTCTGTAGCTATACCGCTTACACTTTCTCCAAACGTGACACCTAGGTCACTAATGATGACTCCAAGCCATCTGACATCTTCGTCTTGACCTCGAGAAGTCTTACCTCTATGACAAAGTCGATGACTGCTCCAAATTCTAACCACATTTGGCATCCAACGTTGGCTCTTCTTCTTCTTCCTCACCCCCGGATCACTCGGTGTCAGCAGTGATTGGAATCCCCCGAAGGGCGACACCATCAACCACTGGCCTCTTTGTGCCGTTGTTGCAAGAAGGGGCCTTTCTCCCTCCTTCCAACAACGCACGACTCCTCTCTTGCAGCTTGGTCTTTACCAAATCGATTTATATTCGTAGCATGTCTTCCTCATCTACATCTGAAACTTCAATTATTATTTCCCTAGGAAATAATAATTCTTTTCAACATACAAGATTTATATCTATCAATACTGCAACTTTAATCCTCTTTAAACTATTTAAGGACAGTAACTATGTATCTTGTCTAGCACAATTCTTCGATCTCTTATTTAGATATGATTTATTAGGTTATATTAACGACTCTCTTAGTTGTCTATCAAAACAGATCCGAATACCAAAAGAACCTAACTCAATAACAAATTATGGATTTAAGTAATTAATCTGATTGTATGATTTGAGTATATGATCGAAGAAAATCTCTCCCTACGTATAAATACTCATAACAATTTTACAATAATTACCTTCTCTTAGGTTGTCACATGCAAAATAAAACTATAGAAGAATTAATGTGATGCTTAAATACCATTTATGTCCCTAACAAACATATAATTAGTTATAGTAACACTACTCGGGTTGCAACTCGGGCAAACAAAGGTTGTGTATAGAGGAAAGGAAAAAGAAAAGCCATGAAGCATCTTCTTCGAGCGTAAGCTTTTGGCTTAGTGTTCGCTCGCCTTCCTCCTCACAGAATTCCCTTTGCTATCATCTTTAAGGTGGAGTTCACGCGCCTAAAAACAAGTTTAGTGCCAGTATATGTCAGCAACTTTGTCTAGTTGAAACCAGCCAGCCCAACCCTTCGGTGCGTCCAATCTGAAGTTACGATCGATCACGATCACTTCCATTCTTTGTTGGAATAGCGATGGAGGTAAAGGTAAAAGAAGGCAAGCAAAATGATCCACTTCCATTACTTTTAACCAAGTTTAGGCACATGGAATGACTTGAGGGTTTTGCCATACCACCAAAAACGCTAAACACAAAGCAACAAAGAGAGATCAAAACACCACCACTTCTCATCCTTAATTGATACAGACTACTCGGTCCTCTACACTATTATGTTGAACCTCTTTGTGCTTTTGCTTGCCTCACTGAACTTGATATCGAATTCTCATAACCTGTTTAGAAAAAAAGTGTCTCTTCCGTCTGCTCTCCATAAATATATACAAACTAATGACCAGCCGTTGATTTCTAGATTTCTGCTAAGCATTTCTTGGAAGGGTCTAATATAGATAAATATAATTAGCGAGACAAGTTAATCTCATTTGTTGCACCTCGCAAGTCCTGTATCGTGATGCAGAAAGCTGGATCGGCTACCTACTACCCAGGAGAAGCAGACACACCGACGCGTCGATGAGAGGAAGGGAAAGGTTGGATAAGGATTTCCAGTCGAGAATCCCACCAACAAAGCGCACATAGAGAGCATCAAGAAGAAGAAGAAGAAGAAGGAAAGAAACAAGTGACGCGTTGCTACCTCAAGAGTCAAAAAAGATTGCAAGCTCACTGGTTGGCCGACTTCATTTGGGAGTCCCTCATTTCACACAACTTTGTTTCGGAGCCTCGAAGCCTACGTTCATCGTGACCTCGGATTTGCACTGCTTCCCATGCAAGAACGGCCTATAAATACCCTTGCACTCCCCCTCTTCTTGACCACATCTCATCTCTCTCAGTTCACTACTGGTTTAGCTGCAATGGCTAGCAGAACTCGGGCTAGGCTTTGGGCTCTTGCCTTCGTTGCTCTTCTGAGCTTCGAGCTTGTCCTGGCTGCTAGATCGCTTACTTGGACTAGCGCCGGAGGTGGCGGAGGAGGGGGTGGTGGTGGTGGAGGCGGAGGCGGTGGGACTGGTGGTGGGTCCGGACATGGTTCCGGCTACGGCTCTGGGTATGGTGAGGGTGCCGGTGGGGGGAGTGCTGGAGGGTACGGCAAAGGAGGAGGTGGCGGCGGTGGCGGTGGCGAAGGGGGCGGCGAAGGCTCTGGACATGGGGCTGGGCATGGTTATGGTGAGGGTGCCGGTGGGGGGAGTGCTGGAGGGTACGGCAAAGGAGGAGGTGGCGGCGGTGGCGGTGGCGAAGGGGGCGGCGAAGGCTCTGGACATGGGGCTGGGCATGGTTATGGGGAGGGTGCCGGTGGGGGGACCGCCGGAGGGTATGGTAGAGGAGGAGGTGGCGGCGGTGGCGGAGGTGAAGGGGGCGGTGAAGGGGTCTCTAGCTACGGAGCTGGCCATGGTTACGGGTCCGGTTATGGGGAGGGTGCCGGTGGTGGGAGCGCTGGGGGGTACGGTAAAGGAGGCGGCGGCGGCGGTGGCGGGGGAGAAGGCGGGGGCGTAGGATCTGGCTCCGGCTCTGGCCATGGGTATGGCTCAGGATACGGCGAGGGTGCTGGGGGTGGGAGCGCCGGGGGTTACGGCAAAGGTGGAGGAGGTGGCGGTGGCGGTGGAGAAGGCGGGGGCGTAGGATCTGGCTCCGGCTCTGTCCATGGATCTGGTTCGGGATACGGCGAGGGTGCTGGGGGTGGGAGCGCCGGGGGTTACGGTAAAGGAGGAGGAGGCGGCGGTGGCGGGGGAGAAGGCGGGGGCGTAGGATCTGGCTCCGGCTCTGGCCATGGGTATGGTTCGGGATACGGCGAGGGTGCTGGTGGTGGGAGTGCTGGAGGATACGGCAGGGGCGGCGGCGGCGGCGGCGGCGGTGGCGAAGGGGGTGGTGACGGCGCTGGATATGGTTCCGGGCACGGCTACGGCTCCGGATATGGCAGCGGCGGAGGCAATGGCCACTATTAGATTTAGTACGTGTTCGTGGCTACCGTAATAAGAGCTTCGATGTCTTATCAGTGCTTCGGGTGTGGGAGACAGTTAACTAAGTGGAGTGTAATGCCAAATAAGCTTTCTTACTGATATAAAGAATGCTTATGTACGTCTGTTTTGTTCTTTTTGTTATATATATATATATATACATATATACATATTATATATATATAAGAAAAAGGAGAATAATCTAATAGCGAATAGCAAAAGAGAACATAAACAAAGACAAGTAAATTTCAAAAAAGACAAAATAATTATCTCTAATATATTTGAATTCACAATATACTGTTATCTCTAATGTTTTATTTATACATACATACATATATATATATATATATAATATGCACAATCTCATCTATACTATCTATCAACAGAATAGAGTTACGACCAAATTTGTATATTCAATTTAATTTGCCATCCATTCTTCCATGAACACTTGTTTTGCAAATCAGAAAGACTACATAACCAGATATAAATAGTATTCCACACCATTTTTCCATTTCATGAGGGTGAAAAAAGAAAGTGGTTAATACATGATAAATTAGACCTGACACCAGTAAACAGTCATGAAGAATCAATCTACTCTTTACATGACTGTTCAAGACATTCAGTAACTCCTGACCAAGAGCAAGCCAATCCCTGTGACAACAAGGGTTGAAGGGACTCCGAAACGTAGATGGCCAAGGAACGAGAGGTTATAAGCAAAGTCCTCAACTCGCCGAGCCTGCTCACAGACTATAAGATTCGCCGCCGATCCCAGCAAAGAGAGGTTTCCGGCCACTGTGCTGACCCATGCCAGTATGAGCCATGCCCGCATCTCTTCAGCTGGAGAAATAAGTGCAGCAGATGCTGCAATTCTTGCACCGAGCAGGAGAACTATAACAAACAGAATAGAGAGTATGGGAAAGCATTTTCTAACATTAGCAAAAGCAATTCATAAGTAGGCAAATTATGTTGGATTGACTTCTTTTTCCTTTACGGGGCAATATCATCATTTACGTTAAGATCACTCTATTGTATCATAGCCTGTACGCTTACTAAAAGTTGGTTGATTCCATAAGAATCAACCTACTGCATATTAATGGTTTGAGCAAGTAGATCTAAAGCTCAATGGCTTTTTAAAGAAGAATAAGCACTAAGCCTGCACAGTCCTTACTGCCAGCCTACTGCATATTAATGGTTGCCCTATCCGAGTTGTGTTTTCTCTGTTCTCTTATAGGAATGATGGTATTAAGTGGTTCCCTTTTTCATCCAAGAGAAGAGCCACACGGAGCAAGCGTCTCATTAAATTTGCGAATCGAAACAATCGACAAATAAAACCAGAGTCTATTTACTAATTATGCAATGATTTAATCGGTTGTCAGATGTGAACAAGGCCTGTAAATTCTAAAAAGATGAGAGATAAAAGCAAAAAAGAAAAGGAAAATGATGGATGAAAAGAGAACGATACACTATAGGGCATGGCAGGGGAACGTAACTCATGTCCAGGTTTTGATACTAATGTACATGCATCATATAGTAATTTTATTGAGCAATTGTGCTGTATTATGAAAATAATAAACACAGACATCCTAGATATATTGTGTTGACTATATGGAGCGTTTTAGAATTAATTTTGCAACACCGAACCTACTGCATATACAAGCCATAAATTTCAACCTTCAAGACATATTGTGAACATTAATAAAAAATCATTAAACACTAGAATTATGAAGGTGGGTCTCTGGAAAATTGCAATCATCATGGGAGTAAAATCTCACGTCCATAGTAACCAAAATAAGATGTTAACAGTGAAGTCACTTGTGGCCAAGATGGTTTTCATGAGTTAACAACATGAGAGCCAAGAAACAGAGGGCTTCTTGTATTGTGCAAATATAAAATCAACTGCAAATCACCATGAAACAATGCAGCCATTGGTTTTTTTTCTTTGGCATATAGCTGATTGCCATATTAGTTGCACCTCTTAACACAGCTTCATGTAACTAGTTTTAAGTGTGTCTCAAGGAAACTAGCATTAAGCAAGCAACACCAAATCCATGACCTGTGTATACAAAGCAACTGCAGATTGCATCAAATCCGTGACCGGTGCATACTGCATACGTTCCTCTTTATATATATCTGGGCTGTGCTCTGCTGATTGCATCAGCCTATAATCATGTGCATACATTATATATCCAAGACATGCTCAGTTTGTTTATGGAAAATAGACTAATGGAGTCGATCTAACCTCCTTAAGTAACGTGTGCAAGAATGACTAAATGCCAATTAACTGGTCTGATTTCTAATAAACACAACTTTGTTTCTCCAAATCCTTTTCCCTTCACAGTCTGCTCAAATTAATTCAAAGCAAAATAAGAAAAAGTCTTTGATCAACTTTCTTAAACATAGTTCATCTAGAAAGAACAGGGCTCGAAATAATGAACAAGCAGTTTGACAATTGGGGAATTATAATACAATAAACCTATAACT
Organism: Musa itinerans; assembly: GCA_001649415.1. Lineage (NCBI taxonomy): Eukaryota > Viridiplantae > Streptophyta > Magnoliopsida > Zingiberales > Musaceae > Musa > Musa itinerans. The sequence continues at coordinate 200,817 of LVTN01000257.1, forward strand.
CATATTCAGTTGACATGTAATTAGGTCATGTTCACATACAAAGCTATGAAACTTAGCTTTTCAGCAACCACAACTGTGACAAGTCTTAAAGGTATTTATGTTCACATTTAGGAAGATGGTGGTGGGACTTGGTACAATAGTAAGGTTAACGAAATCAGAAATTAGGATTCAAGTCACAAAAATAAGCTCTTCCCTCTTCTATATTTAAATCTACGGATCCTTCCAAGACATGTATTGGCGGAAGCCTCGTGGACCATGCGTATCCCTTTTTATATCTTTGTATAGGAAAGGGCTCTGATGGTTAGTGTCTAGCAGATGTTTGGATTTACAAAGTGGATTTCTTTACAATTTGAGTAATTGATATATCTTGGATTCTCCTTCGGCATATATTATTCCATACAATGGAGTATACTAAATTTGCAATTTGTAAAAGATATTGCCAATCATTACAAATTCTTGACACTCTTTTTTTTTTTTCCTGGGTTGAATTCTTGACTATCATCACAAAAGTCATTTCATGAAAACAGAAAAAATTAAACTGTACTGTAAGTGGCTCTATCTCAAAAAACTAAAATCATGTATCTAAATATCAACCATTTAAAATATAAATCCTTATTTCTGATAGAACATGCCATTTAGGTTCTGAAAAATATGATCTAGCTAACACCATAAACATCATTGGTAATCAAAACAACGAATGTAATTAGGACAATTCAGAACAGCAACATAAAAGCTACTTATTAACATATGAAAATATGATCCAAGCACCTGTGCGTTATTTAAAATAAAAAAAGGGGAAAATAACATACCCGTAGGGACATTGGAGGCAACATTTGAGAGCAGAAGAATTACAAGGGAGAGAAGTGCAACCCCACTAGCTCTGTCAATGCGGGAATATGGCTCAAGAAAGTCCCATAGAGCACTCGGTATGCCGGTTTTATTAAAGCCATCAACAGTTATGAACATCCCACAAAAGAATATTAACAGGGAGTATGAAACCTGGTTTGGATTGTGGAGCAAAAATATTAGCTCGTGAGAAACCATAACTGATGCAAAGCCACAGTGAAAATTGCTACGAGTTTACTAATTTAATGGTATCAATCGAACCAAAGCATCCCAAATCAGAAGTGAACACATCTCCAGGGAAATAGAATGTTAAGGACATGTGTTTTTACCTTCTCCAGGCAAGGGCAAGCATCCTTGAAATCGAGCACCACCAGAGCAAGAGCAGCAGTGATTGCAGTCCAAGACATGTTTAACCCCATCAGAAGAGAGATGAGCATCCCGATAGTCACGAGATAGACGCATGTCTTCCGAATCCGACCCTTCCACCTCTCCATGGAGCTTTCCCTCGGTTCCGAGGCTTGGAGAGAAGCCTCGCCTCTGGAGCCCCATCGTTGGCTGCCAAAACTTCTGGAAACCCTCCTCGACGATGCGCCTTCCTCCCTCTGAGGATTTCCAGCGCCCTCTGCCACTTCCCGTGATGCATTCGAGGCCCGCATGGACTCGATTCCTGATGCATTTTGTGCATCGATATCTACGCTATTGGTCCTGCACCTCAGACTACAGGTGTGCCCAAATTCTCCGCAGAGGGACGGGCTCCGCGCGAAAGAATCCATGGCAGAAACAAACTCCTGGGAATTCATAGAAGTAAGGTGCGACATTGTAGCCGGCGAAAACCGGTGCAAAGTCATATCAACCTCGGCCACCACTTCCCCGACGGTCGAAGCCACCTCCTCATCCTTGTCGACCGACAATAATTTCCAAAAGTAGCAGAGGAGGATGGCTGCATTCACGAGCCCCCCCACGAGCACTGCGGGGAAGAGCCCTGCCAAGAACTTCCCGAAGGAAATCCCACTCTGCACAGCGATAACCAGGTTTTGTGGGTTGCCTATCGGGGTGGCCGCGGACCCGATGTTAGAGCTCGAGGCAAGGGCCAGAAGAAAGGGCTGCGGGGGCAGATTGTTCTGCCTCGCGAGCTTCAGTACGAATTCCGTGAGCACGACGCAGCAGGTGTCGTTGGTGAACAAGGCACTGGAGATTGCAGAGACGATACAGATGCGGAAGAGCAAGTCCTTGCCGCCTCTGCTCTTCCAGGAGAGCAATTTGCCCAGGTACTTGAACATGTCGGCCTTCTCGAGGAAGACGCTGACGACCATGGTTCCGAAGAGGAGGCCGAGGATGGGGAGGTCGATCGCGTCGTAAGCATCGTCCGGGGATATCACGCGGAAGATGACCATGAGCATGGCGCCGAGGAGGGAGCCTGCGGTTCTCCCGATGGGGAGGAAGGGGACGGCAGGGAACACGGCCAAAACCCAGAATACCCCGAAGGCAATGCAGCCCAAAACAACCTTCACCGGCGCTGCCATGGCCATCTTTTAGCCAAAGATGCAACGCCCTCTTCCTGATCAATTAACACGCGAAGAAAAAACCCTAATCTGCAGTCCGAAGACGATAAGCACAAAGAAGAAGTAGATAACGCAACTCAAGAACTCAAAACACGCATGAATTCCATCGCGCGAAGATTCAATTTTTTTTATGGAAGGATGATGGATAGCGATCGCTACTCCACCATGATCGAAGCGCCAGAACTGCTCCTGCGGCTGCTTGGATGCGCATCTTCCTGCAAGGGCAAGCCATGCGTGCGCAGTCGATGGGTTCTGGCAATGGAATACGATTGAAGATTGCCATCAACGAAAACATACCTTTCCGATACAAAAAGACGTTGTCTTGAACGACCAACTCATTCAAATCCTCACCGGAATCAGGAGAGGATACCAGATATCAGCAGCGGCGGCATCATCGGAAAGAGGGGGCCGAAACAGATGATGCTACTGTTGCTGTTGCTGTAGCTGTTGGTATGTGCATCTGCATGGAGGAGTCGACGTTGGAAGTCGGGGACGGCTTATATAGAAATCGTATAAGAGGCAATAATGGATGTGGGAGTATTTATTTTATTTTATTTTAGTTTATTTTATTTTTTTATTTATAGATATCAGCAATCACATCTAAGATATGCAGAGGAAGCAAAGATACCGATCTGGGAAATGGGAGCTGAAGGAAGTTTTACTTAGAACAGCTAAAACTTCCATACCGTCACCCAACAGCCGCTTCCCTTCGGTTTGCTGCCCACTCTCGAAGTATCAAATGAATCGAGACATCATGTTATAACTCTTTAACAAAAATAATAAGAGGGTAAATCCTTGGAGAAACCTCTCATCTTGGATTTTTTTTCCCGGCCCTCATTTTTCTATCTTTTTCGACACTTATTTTTATTTTTTTTAAATTATCTTTTTATATAAAATATAATAATATATATATATATATTTTGTCCGCTAGCCTAGTTTGTAAAAATCTTTCAAAGTCTTATATTCGAATCTTATCTTCGTCGTTCATCCTTTGTGAAAAAAAATAATAATAATGAATCGATCTAATTTTTATTTATAATATTTTTGAATAGATAAAAATATTATAATACTATCAAAAACACTATAAATCACATAAAAGTTTCTTATTTGATGATTGTTGTAGTTTCTAATCCAATAAGAATATTTATTTGAAACTCTATTTAATTTCTATTAAATTTTGAGTCAATTTGGCTTGATATACTTATCGTGTATCGGTGACGGTGTCAAAAATATTATGATCATCAATGTAAATCTTATACGAATTTTGAGGGATTATATAAATCTATCTTGTCATGAGAATATTTGAGAATTATAACTAATAGGAGGCAATATTTTGGAGATATAAGAAAAGGACATACACTAAGGAAAAAACTAAAAAAAAAAAGAAGATATTTTTCTCGATAATTATTTCAAAAATAAATTATAATTTATAATTATATACTAAACATAAAAATATTTTATAAATATATATATTAGTAAAATTAAAGCTCAAACCTCGATTGGTTAGATAACAAAAAGAAAAGAAAAAAAAGATGATTGTGAAATGGGATGGATGATGATAGAAAGGGTGGGTAAAAGAAAACTTTAGGAATGATCCGATAATGCACGCTTAGAAAACTATTCTATTTTATAGAAAAATATATTTTTCTCAAAATAAAATAATAATTATATTAAAAAAATGTTTAGGGTGATGATCTTCTATCATACGGATCCGATTCTCGATTCCTCCTAATAAATGTGGCCGAATAAAAAGGATATATTTATATTATACTAAGATTGAAAGTGACTCATGTACATATATTGGGTTTGGACTCTCAGTCCCTCGGGTTGTACTTCTTTGTCATCTTAGCGTTGCTCCGAAGATTCAAATCGATCAACTTTTCCAAGATTCGAAAATTTCCAATCTCTTTTAAGTTGGTGTGATGGATAAGATTATTTTTTTGCGAATTGGGATTGACGACTTATCCCAATTCTGAAAACCAAGAAAAATAGTTTTAATGCCACAACATTTAATTCAAGACACTTTTGCCTATAAAAATAATCAAAGATAGTTTTCATCCATGAACATCAAATATGTGATCACATCAAATACTCTTGAATATTTTCAGTGCTAATATATTTCAAACGTAAGAATCGCTTGTTGGCCAATTCAAGGTAGAAAGAAAACTCAAAGTTTGATCTGAAAATTACACGAGTTATAAAGGAATCCTCCCTTGTATTCTACGAGAGCTCGGCCGCATGTACCCAAGTTTAAAGGTGAAATTAACTTGAGGTCTTTTCTCCCACATGAACGAAGAAAATAAGAAGTCTTAATTGCAGAGATGAAGCTCTTGGATATGGTTTAAGCAAGATTAAACCAACCAATATTTCGGGAAACATATCATTTCGAAGGTTGATGTGATCTTTGGGTCATCTCCATCCCGTGGCAGCATTCTACCGCATCTACTGAAGAAGGAATTCACTCTCCCGTTTCATCAAGAATGCTTTAACGTCCTTCGCTTGCTTGCTGTGGAATCAAGCAGCAAAAAGGCAGCAGCGATGTTGCATTTGTTTGCAAGGAATCGCCAAAACACTATGGACCATTTGGCTTCCTTCCTCGCAAGCGGTATCCAATGGTGATGACAATAATTGGAAGATAATGATAGAAGAAGAATAGGCGAATTAGATACATGGTGGGGTGCTTCGACTGGCATTGCACCTCAAAACCACGTAGAAATAGAACACGCAACATATCAAATCAGAACAACATATCAAAATACGAGTCTTATCTTTATTTAAAGAGACTGTTTCCGCATGATTTGAATCCTGATCTCTATGGTCGCAAAGGAACGATCTTAACATCCGATCTTCATGTGTTAAAATACATGAGAATTAGTTCTATGTCTCCATTCTACGGCGACGGTGCATCTTTATTCGGGTGTCCATTCTGTAGCCACTTTGGAATCACAGTCTGCCATCCGAGAGTTCAAATCAATCAATTTGGACCTCTAACAAGTAATCCCTTAACTATTATGACATGGTAAAAGATAGAAGAAGACGAAAATTAACATGGTTGGGATCATAAGTTACATCTGCCGATGCAGATGTAGAGGATAAGAAAGCTATTGTTGGATTCGTCACCTTGGAAGGGAAGGGATGACCACATTCTGGAAGAACACTTCATCCAGTAACTGGGAAAACAACAATTACAGTCCTCCATTGCATCTTAGGGAAGAAGTTCAACAGCTCCCACTGTGCACACTGCCAAACCACCATTTCGGTTTCAGGAACAAGACAGCGGTGGACTATCGAATTCAAACTCTCATGAACAAGACTTTCCATGGCGGAAATATAGAGCCAAAATGCTGAGCTAATGGATTCATATCTAATAGTGGGGAGTGTTGAACTGACCATTTCTTTTTGGCGTGTCGGTTCTGAAACATCGCAATGCAATGACGAGATTTGATCTTTCCTTCCACGTTGTTGTCGATAACTGCAATCCATCAATGGAGTGAACGCTCTTCACATGCATGTCTTTTCCTTAGACTTTGTTGTGCGGTACACCACTTGACCTCATGCTTAGGATTGACCTATACCTAATCTGCCGACGTCTAGAATGGCAGCTTTGCTCAGCGCGGTCGAAGCCGAGCTGTTCGTCCATATAAGGATTGTCAACAATGGCAGCTCATTCCTATGAATAAAGAAGCATCATCTCCTTCAGAATCACGCATATAGTTTGTATCAGTGAGAAGAGCTCATGTATAAGATTTAGTTGTCGGCTAGCTTAGTTGGTAAATATTTTGACAGCATATCTTAAGATTCTGGACTTGAATCTCATATTCATGACTTATTTTCTTGTAAAAAAATCTATATAGCAAATAAAATATATATTTTAAAATATATTTATATTTTTAATATATATTTTGAGAAAGAGGTTTATGTAAATGTATAGTTGTGGAATGCTTTCGGTGTTTAATAAATAATATTAAATATGTATTGATGCTTTGACTTTAGAGAATGTTATAAAATACTTTGAAAACTTTGAACATTAATACTATCATAAGGTATCATCAACATTTAAGCATTTGCAATCCAAGTCAAATATGACTTTTTAAAAAATAATCAAATTATCAAATGCTAATTGACAGTTGAAACGTGTATTAGGCCTTTAGTGCATATTTAAGATTTATTTCCAAAGCCATCCATAAGCTACTTTAAGATTTGGTTGGCCATGATTGAGTTGATGTAGTTGGTCGTAAAGCTCGTGATTGCCCAAAGTAGATAAAAAATCAATATGTGATCCAAACATGATTTTAGAGTTTTTCATAATGATTTTTATGTTTACAATTGATATTAGAGTCATGTTTTAAAATTAAATATTTTAGATCGTAAAAATATTTTAGATCTATTTTGTATCTAGATCTGTTTTATTAAAGATACTATTTGGTTTCGATTTATGATGCGTAAACGATCTATTTATATTGTCGATCTGTTTTCTATCTAGTCCGTTCTGTCATTTACTTGGGGGCGATGTAAAATTTTCTATATTTGATTGATGGACTATTATCGATAGTTTGCTATCACGATAGTATTATTGAAGGTAGTGGTATTCGATGGTTGCTAGCCCAATCATGAGCAGCGGCTTCATATGCAACGAAAGCAACATGGGGTGCGATAGCCTTGCGACGATTGACCTGCCTTGTATTAGTTATAGATGTCTTGCAAGCCAATCACGTAAATGATGATATATGTAATATGCTACATAATTTTTTTTGTTATTATTATTATAGCATTTTATCACTTTATATTGATGACGAATGTATTATGATATCTCTGGATCTATATAATAAGAATTGGATCATGATGAGATCATAATAATGAGACCAATTCCCTTATAAACATAGACCTAAATATTCTCAATCATAGGTTACTCAAGAGGGACATCGAGATAACCGGATAGATCGGTGTGCTATATACCAATCCATATGATGGAAACAGCTAGCCTCATAGCTGCCTGTGTGATGACACTAAGGATATAGTGTAAGCGTTTATTGGTGAATGAGTTTACTGAATGATCCACTTATGGAATGCTGGTTGGTTAATTATACCTCATCGTCAGACAACGATTTTGTAATCATAGTTGTGTGTTTGGTCCTTAGACTCGAGACACCAAGGATATCCTATATGAGTACTTCACTCTTTGATACTATACTTATAGGTTCGAAAGTTCTAAATCTAACATAGTCAATCATCAAGAGTGACAGCTAACCTTATGAAAGTAACTGAGTGTCAATAGAGGATCATTTACTCTTAGTATTATGAGAGGAATATCTCATATGTTCTTACTCGGGCAAATCCCTAGCTACGGTCAATCGAATCGTGATGAATTTGATAAGCCTGAGATTCAGATTGAGAGGAGAGTTCTTCGAGAGAATCCGATTAAAGTGAGACTTAGATTGATTTCGTATAGGCCTAACAACATTGTACCCAATATACAATCGCTAGGATATTAGATGGATGGGAGACTGTAGACACATGGTAACTGAGGGCAGATAGGTCAAATGGATTAAATCCTCTTGTATTGTCTACGGATTATGGTATAATGGTCTAGTACGTCCGTAGTCTATAAGTTGAGTGAATTATTATGAGAATAATAATTTACCGAGTCAGAAGGAGTTTTAACAAGTAAAACTCACGGCTAGCTCGATATTGGGCCTAGAGGGTCACAAACATATGGTGGATCACAACGAATAGAGAATATACCAAGATAATTGGATAAAGATCCAATACCCAATATGATAGGATCCATTAAAGTTAAGTTGTGAGGGATTCCAATAAATAGAAGGGGAACCAAAGGGTCATAGGCTAGACTCCTTTAGTTGCCCACCTCATTTCTTGTCCTCCCATTTCTTTTCTTACCACCAGCCCCTACTTAGATGTGAGGACAGAAAGAAGAGTTAACTGCTTCTTGTTTTGCTGTTGCGTGGTAGTTGTAGTTTAAGATTACATACCTAAAGTTAATAATACTATTCCATAAGAATATGATATCAGTTATCCATATACATTTTCATATAAACACTAATATATCAATATTAGATTGAATCGATCATTAACAGTATCTGCATCCGTTCATCACAAGGGAATGTCGACCGTCAGTGCCATCCTCAACAATGCACGAGCATGGTTTCATCCTAGTAGCCAACCCTTCATATGGTGATTTCATTGCCCAGCCCCTTCCTCTTACCATTCCTGGTATCATGATTCCTCGAGCAGCTAATGCGTAGGTCGATAAGCTTCATCATCCATCAGGAACTGCACTTGATGAAATATTTTGTGACATGTTCCAAGCTTGGTTCCACTCTCAGATCCTTATGAACTCCACGAGCAACACACATAGCTTTCTTCAATGTCATCCAAATACCTTCTGAATTGTCAAGATTAATGAGGAATAGTAGCTTTCTCTTTGATCGGAAATAACACCAACTCATGGCAATGGGCTCATCCAGTTTAAGCTCATCTCAACGAAGGACGCTATATTAAAGATGATAGCAGATAAGATTTTCCCAACTGCCTGAGGAAATCTTGCTACTTTGTTGAGAGATTGTTGAGAGAAATTCTCTCTCATAACTTGTATAAATATGAAGAATATATCAATAAACTTCAACAAAAACATATCTTCTATCATGGTATCAGAGCCATGAGCAAGACTCTCGCTCCTCCTTTCGATGATCTTTCATGCTTCTTCCTTTCCCTTGGCAACCAGCCATCTAATCTTTGCCTTCCTCCGGAGCACTGATGACATCGCTGCGATTCGCCATCCCTATCTTTGCCCTCACTGATAATGCCTTCAAAACCTGAAGCCCGGCACACTCAATAGCCTGACGACCCAAGAGCAAGTGCCACTGGTCCTGTACCACATCCTGCCCAAGTACTACACATTGTCCACCTTGGAGACCATAAGCAACCCGGTGAACAAGTAGGCCTCCAAGAGCAGCGACATCTACACTGTCAACATCACCACCACCAACAACTAGGTGAACATGTCGACGAGGGTCAACGAGATGCCCGTCAACAACAACCTCCATTTGGACTTACTACTAGCGGTGTACTCGGTGGACAAGGTCTTGTGATATGCATCAATTACCGTCGATCCTCCTCACTAGCAATGAGCGAGTAATCGTAGCCCTTTGTCATTGCTCTCTGAATTGTTGAGATTTGATTCATAGTCTAGATAGTTATCATGATCTAGTAGTTACAGGGTGATTTCAATAACTACCTCAATCATGATCTAGTAGTATAGGGTGATTATCACTAGGTCCTATAAATAGGACCATAGTTCATGAAGCAAGATATGTAGAGAGTGTGTGCACTTGAGAATATCTTATAAGTGTTCTTATCAATCCTCCTGTTTTAAATACTACATCAGTTTTCTTGAATCGAAAGGATTCTTTTTACTCGTATCATAGTATTTTATTTTTTCCTTGCTCCTCCATCCCTAACATTTGTGGTATCAAAGCCTAGTTTCAATCTGAACTAGGCATTATGGCTTTCAATGACAATTCCATGTCTCAACCTCTTATTCCCATCTTCTTGGGCAAATGCTATGAATTTTAGAGTATTAAGATGAAAACTCTATTCAAGTCTTAAGATCTTTGGGACTTAATAGAGAATGGATATGCAGATCCGGAGGGAGAATAGAAAGAAGGACCCGAAGGCATTGTTCTTCATTTAATAAGTTGTACATGAGACAATCTTCTCAAGAATTGCAGCAGCAACAACCTCAAAGCAAGCTTGGTTGATACTTCAAAATGAATTTCAAGGCTCATCAAGGGTGATTACGGTAAAACTTCAAACCCTTCGTCGTGAGTTTGAAATTTTGTTCATGAAAAGCAATGAATTGGTACAAGATTTTCTTTCTCGAGTGACTAAAATTGTTAGTCAAATGAAATCTTATGGTAAACATCTTTCTGATCAAATAATTGTTGCAAAAGTTTTGAAAAGTTTAACTCTGAAATTTGATCATGTTGTTGCCGCAATTGAGGAGTCAAAAGATTTATCTACATATTCATTTGATGAACTAATGGGTTCATTGCAAGCACATGAAGCAAGGTTGAACAGGTCACTTGAAAAAAGTGAAGAAAAAGTATTTCAGGTTAAGGGGACTCTTCTACTTCAAAAGAAGACAAAAAATCA
>LVTN01000257.1:212698-247554 GCA_001649415.1 Musa itinerans
TTAATTGGTTATTCCTTACAATCCAAAGTATATCGATTATATAATCCTGTTAGTGGCAAAGTTATTATTAACATAAATGTTATGTTTGATGAAAGGGTAAGTTGGAATTGGGAGACCAATAAAGGTGGAACACAAATGTAAATTCCAACATAACTAGACACTCCGCATAATCAAATGACAGATCCTACTCCAACAAGTTCATCGTCAACCTCACCTAATAGCAGTTCAAATTCTGATTCTTCAGATGAAACCCCTTCAAGAAATTTCAGATCACTAATAGAAATTTATGACTCAACATTTGCTTTGTTTATTTCAGATCCAATAATTTTTTAGGAAGCAATTGAAAAAGAGGAATGAAGAAAAGCAATGAAGGAGGAAATAAAGTCAATTAAGAAGAATAAAACTTGGGAGCTAATGGATCTACCGAAAGAAAAGAAACTTATTGGGTTAAAATAGGTATTCAAAACAAAGTTTAAATGCAAATTATTTGGTTTTACTAATAGTGATTGGGCAAGAGCTTTAGATGATCGAAAGAGTACTTCAGGTAATATTTTTAGCCTCGGATTGGGAGCTATATCTTGGAGTTCTAAAAAGCAAGCAACAACTGCGTTATTGACATTGGAAGCAGAATATGTAGCCGCAACATCAGCAACTTGTCAAGCAATATGGCTTAAAAGACTTCTTGAAGATCTTTATCAAGAACAAAAAGAAGCAACGGAAATATTTTGTGACAATAAAGCCACAATTACAATGACGAAGAATCCAACGTTTCATAGAAGAACGAAGTATATAGAAATACGCTATCATTTCATCTAGGATCTTGTAGCAAGTGAAGCCATAGAAATGAATTATTATGGAACAGATGAGCAAGTTGCAGATATCCTCACTAAGTCACTTTCAGTTCAAAAGCATGTATATTTCATGTCGCAAATCGGTGTATGTAACTATGAATCAAGGGGGAGTGTTGAGATTTGATTCATAGTTATCTAGGTAGTTATCATGATATAATAGTTACAGGGTGATTTCAATAACTACCTCAATCATGATTTAGTAGTTATAGGGTGGTTTCAATAACTACCTTAATCATGATCTAGTAGTTATAGGGTGATTATCACTAAGTCCTATAAATAGGACCATAGTTCAAGAACCAAGATATGTAGAGAGTGTGTGCACTTGAGAATATCTTGTAAGTGTTCTTGTCAATCCTCCTGTTTTAAATACTACATCAATTTTCTTAAATCGAAAGGATTCTTTTTACTCGTATCGTAGTATTCTATTTTTTCCTTGCTCCTCCATCCCCAACATGAACTTTGCCACCAACCATTATGCTACCTCATACTATAGTAGAGTTGCGGCGGTTCCTTACCTAGCACTGCGGTGGAGCGATCAATTGATCGTGGGCTGCTCTCTTCTTCTTACTTATCATTACTGATTCCCGATCACTACCGTGCTGCCATGGGGCAGTCATCCTTGCCAAGCATTATGTCATAAATGGTTGTCGCGCACTCGCAACAACTTCGTTCAACGAACCGTTCGTCACTTTTACATGCTTGAACAGAGACATGACAGCCTATTTTGCCTTGGTTTTGTATGTTTTTGCTTATAAAAATATATATTCGAACAGGTTGTAGTGCATAGTGTGACTGCTCACCGCACCGAGCCAAAATGGCTCCGTTTTCACGTGCTGTGGACTATTTTTTTAGCTCGCTGCAGCATGCGAAATGTCATCCTTGCCAAGCATTCACTGGGCCCAGTCTGCTCTGCAACAGCGCCCCAAGCATTGCATTTGGCGAAGTTGCACCGAGGCGAGTGCAGCTCTGTCGTGTCCTGCTCCACCTTGCACAGCACCCTTTGGAAGAGCTCGACACTGTAAGGGAGCTCGAGCAGCCCGACGACGGTGTACATGAACTCCTTCTCCGCCTCGTCGAGCAGCATCCGGAACAATGGGTGGTTGATGCACTCGGTTGGAACCGCAAATCGCTCCCTCTGTGACTCGACGTACACCGAGAAGCAACCCTCTTGTGGCATCTATCATTGTTGACCCTCCTCACTATGACTCCCTAAAGCTGCAACTACAATACTATACAATCACAAACCTGTAGATCTCTCACAGATCTATGGCAAGAACTGCAGATCTCTCACAGATCTACAGCAAGAACTATAGATCTCTCACAGATTGTAGTAATTGCTATGGTAGACTACGGCCAAAGACTTCCATTATCGAAGGCTCCTCTCTAGAAGATTTTTCCCTTGTTTCTCCTCTTTCTTCTCTCTTCCCCGCGGACGACGCTCCCAAGGGAAGCGCAGGTGCTACAAGCGTTGCATCATCTTCCTTACCACGGTAGAATCAAAAGGAACTTCTGGTCTAGCTCGAATCTGCCGCCTCTAGTGACATTGATCAAATCAACACTTTCCTCCTAGATGAACGATGATTGTCTTTTTCCGCTGCCGCTCTACGCTGTTGTGGCGCCTCTAGTGCTGCATTCACAAGTGCTGCTCTTCACCGATATATCTCCACTATAATCTACTGCTGCTTATCCTCCTCCAACGATTGTGATTATCTGATCATAGGCCGCACCTGCAACCCACTAAGAACTGCTCGCCTGAACCCCTTCTTCGGCAAAGATCGTTCATTGTAAAATTTACAAAAAGGAGAGTTACAACTTTGCTTCGTATCCCTCCTGCTACATAACTAAATCAACTAGTACACGAACCAATTTCTTACTATTCTATCGCAAACTCCCATCTTGAGCCCTTAGATCAGTGCACATCCTCATAATGTCTTTATCATCTATTTCTGACATTCTAGTTATCATTTCTACAGAAGTTCCTTTTGATTCTGCGCATGTATACAAGGAATTATAATACTTCTCTACAGGGAAAATGAAGATATCATTATTGATGACGGTAAATAAATTCCTATTACTCATATTGATTCCACAATGCATAATTCACATACTATAACTTTTACACTCGATGATATTCTGTGTGCACCTCACATTAAACGAAACCTAATTTCTGTTTCTCAATTCTGCAAACATAATAATACTTCAATTGAATTCTTTCATGACTTTTTGTTTGTCAAGGATTTGAGCATGGGGGCATTTTTAGTCCAAGGCCAGAATAAAAGCAATATTTACGAATTACCGTCGGCTCCACAAATAACCCAGCCCACTGTTCACTCTTTGGTTGTAGCTCCAATTGATGTGTGGCATTGTCATCTTGGTCATCCCTCGTCCCTTATCCAGTAGAAATTAATTTATTGTTATCCTCTTTCCATTTATAAATTAAGCAGCTTTATTACTCAGTGTGATGCTTGTCTTAGCAATAAAAGTCATAGATAGCCCTTTGGCATGTCCTCCGTATCCTGCTTTAAACCATTTGAAATTATTTATACCAATGTTTGGGGCCCTGCTCCAACATTTCTTTTGACAAATTCAGATTTTATATCATTTTTATAGATTATTTTACTAAGTACATATGGTTACATCCTCTTCACCATAAATATGAAGTTTTCACAATCTTTACCAACTTTAGAAAGTTGGTCGATAACTACTTTTAGTCTACAATTAAAACAGTTTACTTTGATAGTGGAGGTACATATCAAGTCATGACATCTTATCTCTCAACTTGTGGTATACAACACCTCAAGTCCCCCCACATACTCTTCAACTAGTTGGCTCTACCGAACGCAAACATCGGCATATAGTTGAAACTGGCCTCTTTCTCCACTTCATCTTCATGCTTTTGCCGATACTAATTAGGTACAAAACTTTGATGATAGAACATCCACGTCGAAGTATACTATCTTCTTTCGAGCTAATCCAATCAGTTAGAATTCTAAGAAGCAAAAGATAGTCGCATAGTTTACAAATGAAGCTGAATACCGTGCTATCGACACCACTGTTGCAGAACTCAAGTGGGTCACGAATCTACTCAAGGAACTCAACATCAACTCCACTCTTATTTCTACAATATATTATGATAATGTCGAAGCTACTTACATATGCGCTAATCTAGTATTCTACTCTCGCATAAAACATATTACCATCGACTTTCACTTCATACGAAATCAAGTTGTCCGACATCAATTACGTATTTCTCACGTAATCCACTAGCAGACTCACTCACGAAACCTCTCGCCCATAAACTATTTTCATTGCATCGGTTCAAGATCGATATTAAGCACCATCTTGCATGGGTATGACAATAGATAAGATTTTTTCAACCGCATAAGAAAATATCGTTATTTTATTGAGAGAAATTTCTCCTTATAATCTATATAAATAGGAAGAACATATGAATAAACTTCAATAAAAAACATATCTTCTATCAAAAGAACAGTAGCGCCGCATTGTTCACGCACTACGCTGAAGAATGTCAACACGTAGATGCTCTGCAGGCCGAATCGGTGATCGACGGTATCGTCATCTGTTCGTTCCCACCAGGCTTCCTCAATGGAATGTCGACCGTCACTGCCAATCCTCGACACTACACAAGCTCTCGATTTCATGGGTTTCATCTAGTAGCCAACCCTTCCTATGGTGATTTCATCCCACCCCCTTCCTCCTGGCAGCATGATTCCTCGAGCAGCTGATGCGCAGGTCGGTAAGCCTCATCATCCATCAGGAACTCTACTTGATGAAAATATTCTATGACGTGTTCTAAGGTTGGTTCCACTCACAGATCCTCACGAAGTACCACGAGCAGCACACGCACAGGGACCAGAGATATGCAGCCATAGCTTCCAGAGGAACCGCAGCGACTACAGAAGGCCGACTCGCTATCTTCGCCGATCCTGCGCCGACCGTGTCCAGGTTCTCATCGAGAGGGCCCGACGTCTTCGACGGCCAGATGACTCCGGCGGACGTCCTGAAGCCCGACATCCTCGCGCCGGAAGAGCAGATATGGGCTGGAGCTCAGCCAGCATATTGGATCCCATACTCGCAAATGGTTTGATATCTCTCCTGCGGGGATGCTAGATTTGGAGATCAGGTTTAAGGTGACCCGGACATCATATTCTGTCGGATTTGGGGAGATTGTATTCACCACCAGCTTAATAACACAATCAGGTTGCCATTGGCAGTTCTACCTACAGCCTTGAGATGATTTCTACGGAGGAAGGCTTATAAAAGCCTGTAATAATGATAATGGAAGGAACAATAAGATGGAGATGCCAAATTAACTCGTGAAAGAATGAGCTAACTCATGCATGACAAACGTTTTACATATTTAGTCTAACAAGAATTGCTCTCAGTTGTGTATCAATCGGATTTAAGCAGAAAATGATTTTGCAAATTAACCTAATTTGGAAACAACTAGACTAGCCAGCATAAGTAAAATGGCCCTTATGAACAACAATGTGATCATCCACATGGGTTCAATGAAATATGAGCTCTTTTAGAACCTCAGATACTGTAAAATACAGCATACTAAACAAACCCATCAAACAAAAGGATTAACAAGAATAAGGAAATTACTCATTTGGAAGTCTTGTAGGCACTTTAACAGGTGAAGTCACCAAATTCTCAAGTAATACATTCAATATACGTGATACAAAGTTTTTCGTCATCATCGAGTCTAAAAGCTGGCCGAAGCACCAACTCCACCCACCAAAGGGCTATGCTGGTGGCCACCAACCAGAACATTTTTAAATCGGCCAGTAGGCCCAAACATGCTGATCATCTTCTGACAAAAGCAATTACGAGTTGTTAATATGAGCAGATTAAAAGAACTTATTAACAATCAAAAGAGAGGTTGTGGATTAAAAATTAATATGTACTTGCTGACTAAAATAAGTGCAATGTATCATCGTCACTTCTCAGGAAGCAGCAAAACCCCGTTGGAAAAAGTAGCTTTGTAGGGCCAGACGAAACCTTGAATGTTCATGCCACACAATATAAATATCCAATATTGCTTGTAACTTAACTATTAAGTTAAGGCAGTCAATTTACGCTAATTACTTCGGAGATCTTACAGCTCCAAAAGAGTTGCACAAGACCAACATAAAGAATTACCAACTGCTGAAGATAAAAAAAATCTTCCAAAAATCTTTGAGAAAGAACCAAGTGTCATGACCCAATCTAGTAAGAGATTTAGTCCATTAATTTCATTTGAACCTGAACCACGGATCAAAAATTCTTAGTCAAGTTAATAGTAATACACTCCTCAAACCTAAAAGTCAATCTAGGTATTTGTCCAATTCCATTTTGGGACTAAATTAGGGTACCACAATCTTCATCACTTGCTTGGCGTCTTCATCAAGCGCCAACATAGTCTAGATCATATCTTAGCATGGTGCGCGTGAAGCCTAGCCCGATGACTCCATGCCGTGACATGTCCTTTGGTCTCATCCATGAGTAATCTTTTCCTTCTCAAGTCTCTCTCCTATGCCTAATCCTAGATTGGCTTTCATACCAATTGCCATGATACTACTTGATAGGATAACTAACCCATCAACTTTTTTGAGCATAAACCATGGGTCTAAAATGCTTTAGTTCATATAAACAGTAGTACACCTATCAAATCCTTAAGTCCATTAAGCCTTTGCCACTTCTTTTGTGGATTAAACTGGAGTATCACACCTAACCCTTCAAGCGTTCATAAGGTTAATTGTTAAGGGACAAGAGAAACCTGAGATTCATGTTTAGGTACTAATCTTATGAGGAATATAATCTCAGTTTAACATCAAACTATTCTAAGCATAAGCTTTTTAAATATCTTCATTGCTATATTCTCAACACATATAAGAACAAACATGCACCCATTTCCATCCCGTTTCAGGACACAGTACATTAAACAACAAGAATTTTTTATCTAACAAGCTACCAGACAATAACTTGGATCTTTTCTTGTTCGCACAAAATCAGTGTAAATGCTAGAGATCATATGAATGGCAAGAATAATTGCATACTAGTTCCATCTGCCAAGGATCATATGAATGCAATGAAAATAAATGCTAGAGATCTCAACACAGAAATGTACAAATTATGTATCCAGAATTCAATCATCTAACAGATGACCATATTTCACCTTATTTGACTTCATAGCAAGCCATGTTAAAATCATTAAGGTGTGTTCCATCTTAACAAAATATGTATCCATGAAAGATCTCATATACTTTCTCAGTTTTACGTGATATCTTTAGATAAATCTTGTGGCTACTGATCAAAACTTCAAAGATGATAGAGAAAACTACGTGCCAATCAGAATAGTGCAATCATAAGAACTCATCATAACAGGATAAGATGTTCATTTAGTCTACAAGACAAAAGGGGGAACAAATTGAGAGATAGCCACAAAGAAAAAATCTGAAACTAGATGAGATATCCAAAAAGAGTCGTAAGAACAAAACATTGTTCATACAGAAAACACATCTAATTAGTGAGAACAAGGATTTCGAAGAAGGCCTTGACAAATAAAAGTCTTGTTAAGGTCTAAATCAGAGAGGTGAGAAGAGGAGTTTAAAAAGGTTGAATGAACATCATCAAGATAGCAATAATCTCAAAATTAACTACTGAACCTGACTTTACAGTTCAACTTATGAAATCTATAAGCTTAAAGACATTATTAGGTGACCTCAAAAAACATAGGGACCGTTTACATTGATTCAGTTATCAAATTTTAATAATATATGCAATTTCATACTTAAGAAAAGCTGGTATTACTTTAATTTTGACATTCCTGTTCTCTGCATTCTGATCTTCATGGGATTCTCTCTCCAGTGGGAAGAGAATCACAAATTGCTATGGTTGTTTAGAAATTAACAAATAATTTGTAACCTAGCCCAATAGATTTTTCCCATAATGGAATTGAGTTAAACACCATTCCGTACAGCTGACGGGAAATCAACTAGAGACAGTAGAGCAATTGTTATGAAAGAGACTGACCATAACATATGGGCAGAATGCATTAATCATGGGGATTTGAAATTTTACTACTATACATATCTGTCATCCAATTCCAGGAGAGTACATGCTAAAACCTTGTATAACTCAACTGTACTTGCTTCTTGTTATGAGTATGCATGCACTTCAAAAGAATTCAAGAAGAGATCATCATTATATATTAATCTACTGTTGTAATTAATAACCAGCTGTAAAGAACAGAATTAAGAAAGAGATCTGGGACAACAGAAATGCAAATTCATAAAAAATTTCAATGCTTCTTAAAATAACCTAAATCAATTTTTAGAAACAACGCAAGCATACCTCACCACGGATGCTAAACCTCCATTTGATTTGATGAAGCTGCCATTTGTCACGCTGCCATCGCCGCCCTATGATTACAACCCCCATGACAGCTGTAGCAACAACAACAGACCAAAATGTATTGGATTCCTTTGCATGGCAATACAAAGATGTTGCATGCCTCTTCCACCATACTTGGGAAGGAAGGTTAGGTCGATCAACTTCATCTTCACATAGTTTTGTATGCTCCCGAGGAGAATCCATAATCACATCCAAAGATCCCTCTGCCTCAAATTCGGTGTCACTTTTATGTGTTTCAGAGTGAACAGCAGCAGGCTCAGAATCATCCAGCATACCCTGCTCCAACCCAGCCAAGTTTAGCTTTTGAAATCCAGTGCCCTCTTCGAATACCATGTCACGTGTAGATATTTGACTCCCTTTATCATAAAACTCAAAACTGTGCAGGTCATCATTGGATTCACTCCGCTGCCTTTCTTTACCCAGACTATCAAATCCATTATCAACACTAACCGCTCCAGGAGAATGCCCCTCCGTTTCACTATAATTTTTGCTCGAGTCTGGTTCTACTGGGAGATTTTCATGCTCACTGGGTGGAAAAACAAAATGACCGGACATTAATAATGCAGAAGAAGACTCAAGTTTAGTTATGTCCTCCTGTTCTTCACTTTTATCAGTAGGGCTAAACTCATTCGGTCCAGGTGCAGCAGCATAGGCAGATGCTGTGAGAGACACGACCTCCCAGTCAGCTCCACGAGAAGAAGTTCCCTCTACCCCTTCTACATTGTCCGTCATATCAACTACAAATTTAAAGAGATTAACTAGTTCAGAGAGGGTTACGTCACCAGATGAACATAAACAGATAAACTGAAAACAACAAGGAGAAAAGAAAAAGATACATTTCTAATAAGCTTAAATTGGACCAGGTCCTTTATTGTTAATGTTAAAATGACAAATTAAAGTAAACGGAAAATTACAATATAATAGATCGCATGAATTGATACGTGCAGCCGCAAAATTCATGCTGTAGATATTGAATAATAAATATTTTGTCAAGTTTCAGTTAAAGCATCAAGCACCGAAAGATTAAAGAAAATAGATCATCTCCTCTCAAAACAAAAGATGCCAAGCGTAATAATTAATGTGTGTAACTGAATAACAAAAATTGAGAGAGCCAGAGGAGAGGAGATTTAACCAGTAGAGGACTCAATCCAGTTTCTAGAAATTAAACCAACCTATCATCATAAGCAAAAAGAAGACACATGAGATCAAATTATTCTTGATCAAGGTAGTCTAATGATTAACGAAATGGATAAAGCTCGATTCATTCTTTATACAAGGAGCCATTCCAGTAGCAGTTACAGCTACAAGGAATCAATAGAAGGCCCCTAATTCCTTACATGCTCCAACATCCAAACAGAAAATCTATTGCCTGGTGGACGGAAACCCACCAAAAGTATGCCACCAATCGAGGACCTAATCATCCGATCCAGTAATGAACGAGTCGGATCCAGATAACAACAAATAATCAGCAGAAACCTCAAACATTAAAGAAGCACGAATACATCAAGATCGAGAACAAGGACGAGCTTTTTAACCTCGGAGGAGAGATCTTCGGGCGTGAATATGTGGTGAGCAGACCGACGACGACGAGACGGAAGAGAGAGGAAGAGATTGGGACCGAGGAATCGGCAAGAAGCCCTCCTGGCGAAGAAACGACTTGGGGAGGAATGGCAATCGCGAGCCTCGATTCTTCGATTCCAAATATATTTAATTATTCTGAAATTTCGGAACCGATTCAGCCGGTGCTCTCCGTCCGAAAACCGGCTGTAACAGGTCAGTCCAGGCGATGGAGAAAATCGGGCAGTACTTTTCACACTCACGTAAAACGGACCCACATAGAAATTACGACACGTGGAGGAAATATGGGAGCTGTGTGTGTACAATTGACGGTTAGGATCATCCGAGTACTTGTCCTGGTTTGTTTTAGTGTAGAAAGAATTTCGATAGCTTGTTCCGATTGAAGACTATATATACACGTAAGAGGTTGCGTAGGGGCAAAAAAGACCGAATGAGGAACGAGTTACGTATGTTTGAATTGAATTAAAAGACGAATCAATTGGCAAAATGCTCCTCAAATAAACCGTCTGAATCAATTGGCATCGCTGCCTCGCAAACTGGATATATTATCTTCGGCAACATAAAAATTATGTTATTGATTTGGTAAATAAATAAACAAACTGAACTCATCATCTAAGGAAAGAAAAAGGTATATTTGGTAGCTCATGGATCAAATTTGGTAAGCAAAAGAGACAACAATCACTTTATTACCCATGCAAACGTGAGTTTGATACTGTACAAATATAGACTGGAAAACCGCAACTTGATGGCGTCGCGTTAGACTCTGCTACTGCCAGCCACCAGAAGCTCTTCCAAGACTAATCTTCTAGTCCTGTTGATGGTCATGAAGCAGAGGTACAGGTGCTCCTCCAGTTCATCCAGCTGTTGGTGGAAGCTCGCGAGGTTCTTGGTTATCTGCCGCGCGACCTCCTGCGTCAACCGCCGCCGGTGGCCGCCGTGCCGCTCGCAGAGCCTTAACAGGGTGAGCGTGTGCTCGGCCTCGTCGTGCAACCGTGCCACGAGCCGGCTAATGGTGTCCAGGTCCCGGTTCAAGATGTACGTCCCTTTGGCAGCTGCATCTAGCTGAGCGACCACCCTATCCAGCCTCCTCGCCGAGGCCAACCGAGACGAAGACGACAGGAACGGCGGTAGTGTCATCAAGGTTACCAAAGCGTGCATCGGTACACAAGCGCCAATGATGAACGTCGAAGCCGCGAGGACGATCGCCGAAATGGTCAAGGTTCGCTTGAGGCGGTTGATGAACCGAAGCTTTGCCCTCATCTTCTTGCAGCCTGACACGAGCCTTTTGAGTAGATCTGCAGAACCCTCTTGAACTGCCCGGAATTTGCGTCGAGATGAAGCTACTGAATCGAAGGAGTTGGTGGTCTTGGAGGCCGTTACGTGACCGGCTATGGCCTGGAGGCCGTTACGTGACCGGCTATCGGAGACGAGGGAACGAAGGGTGGCTTTGAGCGGGCGGTACCGACGTCGAATCCGATCGATGTCCTTCAGAAGAAGGCCGCAGAGGAGCGAGGCGCCGGCGGTCTCGGAGTAATAGTTGGAGAGGAGGACATGGGTCTCAGGGTAGCAACGTTTTGCGAGGTGGGTAAGGATTTTGGTGACGGTGGGCTGGTCCGGGTCGAGGAGATGCTCCGCTAGGAGGCGATAAGAAGGGAGACGGGCAACAGCGCTGCTTCCTCTGGGCTTGAGGGCGGCACCATGGTCTAAGGTGAGATCCAGAACCTGAGCCCAGAATTCATGGTATGACTCGGTGCGGAAGGCGTTGGTGTACTCCTCGCACAGGTTGAAGCTTGAAGACGAGATCGGTGCCACCGCTTCACGTTTTCCTGTGATATATCTCACCGATCATCCTATTTCACGTACGTTACATGCATGCATCATATTTGCTCACAGGAAACAAGAAATAACAAGACAATTTGCACTCATCATGCAATGCGACTGCATGCATAACATTACCTATTTGAACTTGGTGTTTGCAGTCCCGAAAGAGATTTAACCTTATGTGCATCTCTTCTTTCTGACCAAGTCTGTCAGCTGATTAAGATCGATGAAGGACGGGTCGTGAGGCTGTGGCTGCATAAAGAGAATTAAAGAAGACGAAGCGATGCAAACGGATCCGATCCTTTTATAAGCTCAACATTGTTGAGGAGCCTTCTTCCAATCCGACGGTGCAAGCTTGAAGCGTCTCTTTCTCGAGCAGCCTTGAAGTTGAAGGATAAGGATCTCGGGAAACTTTGGACTTATAAATCCATGAGACTTGGAGGAGAGGCCACGGTGTTGGCGGAAGCTTGGAAGGGAGGACAAAGGAGCGGGAGGTACTCGAGGGAAACCCGTGGTGATGCCGTGTTTTCGATATCAGCCGTCAATTCCGTCATCAACGGCCACAAAGTGGTGATTTATGCGTGGATCGAGGAGAACGACGAGCTCCTTCTATCGGGGCCCGTGGAAACAGAATCCTTTGCGCCCGTCTCCAACGGCGCTGATGGATATTGTCGATACATGTCAACTGACCAAGGTGACATGTGGCACTCGATTCATGGATAAGATTTTATAATTGATTTATTGCTTATAAATATTCTCATGTTAGGAGTGCTAGAGGAAACAGAAACAAAAAAAAGAATAAAAATGCTTCTATTAGGTCTCTTGAAATTATGTAATAAATATTAGAATTTATTGTGATAGATAAAACCATGTAATTGACATGTTGTCTTTTTCTTCATTTAATGAATGAGATAAACATTGATGGTTGTATCGGTATCTATTGTGCCTTGATGTCGTTGATCGCAGAGTTAATACAACCCAATTCGATCATGAAGATGTAAGTCCATCCAACGAGTCTACAGAGGTCAAAGGGGACAATTCGAGCTAGTAGTCGAGTCAACAGGTAGGATCCCAATGTGTTGCTTGTTTTGCGATGATTGATTTGAGGTCGTCCCAAGGAGCGACTTCCTTATCGAGATAGATTGGGTGTTGCCCTAAGGTGCGCCTTAGCTTCGTCGAAACCCCTACACAAACGATCAGTGTCAGGAGAATATCGCAACCTGACCCCTCCAGTAATTAAGTTAGTAAAAGAGTGAGAAAGAGTTTAGTAAAGTTTAAAAAAGTTTAGCTTGATTTTACCTGCCTCCTTTAGGTTTATGGGATGACCTTTATATCTGAATAAACAATGGTGTAAGCCCAACAGTAAGTTAAGGTGCCCTTTACATCACCCGAGACTCATTAATGATGATGGCTGATGAACACGCCCCTTTGTGGGTGGTGTCAGAAAAGGATGATTGTAAGGCTGATAAACCCACCCTTTTGTGAATGGTGTTAGGAAAGGATAATTGTAAAGGTATCGTTTGTCAGGGTTTTGAGCTTGTTAGGAATAAGCAAATGATGGTCCCTTGAGACAATCGTTTGGTAAGAGAAGCGAAAAAAACTGTGCCATGCAGCTAGGGTAATGTGCTCTCTAGTGTCAGACGTGCAAGCCTTCTCGAAACTATGATTAATGGAGGAAATATCAGCTTACTTATAGTAGATGACTTTGATAATGGAAGAGAGAGATAAGCCTCGTTGTCAATCTTTTCTAAGATGGGCAAGGGGTGACGGATCAAACTCATATTGTCAATTGCTAAGGGAGATTACAAGCCCTTCCGCATATGTTATTACCTAGGTGATCGGGTGAATCGACAACGTCATTATTTTGTCTATCACTATCCAATTAATTTTTCTACCTCCTATATAAAAGGAAAAATAACACTGTGCATTGCACATTTCTAACCTCGAGAAAAATGTCATATGGGGCTCCCGCCATCCTTCTGTTGTGTAATTTAAACGTTCGAGACCCAAATGAGGTGCAAACTATTTCCGTCCCAAATTATGATCCAATTCGATTGGAAACATCATGAATATGGACATCATTACATGCAAGGAAAGGATGCTATATCGGTGTTCCATCACCGTGGTAGTCGCACCGACCAATGCTAGGGTGGGCCCGTTGGATGAACTGACATTTGATGCAAAAACAAATCATCAAAGTCATCGTGATCATGAAGAAAAGATATATTTTTTCTCAAAGAATCAATAATAACCACTCTTGTCTGACCAAGATGAATTTTTTGCCGAGGAAATAATAATGTCACATGCTCTATAATACAAAACCATAATACATTTGACTCATTAAAGAACCAATTATTAATTATATTAATCGAGTAATCCTTGACATTTAACACTTCTTCATGCTACAATTTGAGCTTTTTTTTCTTAGCTCATCTCTTTTATGATGGTTGCAGTTGATTCTTAGCTTAGCTGAGTTGTAGTGGACCAGCAGCATAGAAGAGATTAACCTGTATTAGATCAGCCTCAGCCCGTATCTAATCCGTCCAAAAATAGATCTTAGCTATAAATTCGACTCATATCCGGTAATTAATCCCATCTCCCCTCGGATCGGAGGTTATCCACATTCAATTCCCATGGCATATTTGGATATGACGGGATCAGATCAATCCCCAACCGACGGTCCTAATCGCGGCATCACTAGATGACAATAGGACACGGACGGCCCCTATCGAGTAACGAGTCTCGTTAGACTTTCGTCCGCAGGCAATCTGTTTGATGTTATGCCATGTCCTCTTTGAATGCGTGGACGCACGGTGGATGACGCAGTAAATGCCATGCATGTGCCCCCCTTCCTCCTTCCCCAGTTTTCCTTTCCCTATCCTTCTCGGCTCTGAGATCCAAAACCAGCAACCGGAAGGGGAAGAAGCGGACGGGGGGCCCGTCTCTGCCATGTAGTGGTCGCCAGCTGCCATCCGGACTTGTTACTCGCACTATAGAACTGTCTCCTCCTCTCGTCACGGCGGAGTCCGAGACTCAGGACACCGCGCCCGTCGCCACACCCGCCTGTATGATTGAGGGCCCCGCGGAGTTCAAGAGAGAGCTCGGACGGGAATAGCTGTGGGGTAGTCGTCGGTCGGGTCGCTGATCAGGTGGCCCGGCGGATTAGATCCCGACAGCTGGACGCGAACACGTGTCGCTGTCGGCGGCCTCTCCTCGTGTGTACTGCGGCTCGGCTCGGCTCGAGCTTGCAGCCGGCGAGGAAGGGCACGTGATCCGGTCGGGAAGCGCCAACGATAAAATGACCAAAATACCCCTCCATCCGCGAGTGTATTGTTTGAACGGTGGGTATTGTATCATTGTTTGGCCGTCCTTCGAGCCGATCGTTGAAGCCGAGCGGAGGCCGTCAAACCGGCTTCGGACTGAGAAGGTTCCTTAAAACCTGGTCCGAAACGTTTACTTACTCATTTGGCAGTTGTAAAGCATTTACTGTGCGCTACTTTCTCCCCCTTTCTCTTCTCTTGCTAAGAAACCCTACTGGTTTCACAAGAATCCCTTCTCCGGGTGCAAATTCTCCCAGATCCGCTGGTTTCCGGTCAATTGGGGATCAAATTTCGCTGTCTCGTCGCGGAAAACCCTGGTGCTTGTGTTTCTTGCGGCCGAAAACCACCACATTTCGACGGTTTCTTCGAGTTCCCTTCTCTGGTTTGCTGGATCGTAGCATTGTGGTATGGCATCTCAGATTCCGTAGCTTTTCTTTTGTTTTGGTTTCATCTGTTCTTGCATTTGTTTAGCAACTATGGACAATCGAGATTTTGAATGCCGAACCGGATTAGATCTGCGGCGTTAGATCTTAATTGAATCCGTTCCTCTGTGGAAGATTGGAAATTTGAACGATAGAAGCAGAGATGCCAGTGTTAAGTTCCGTGGCGGAAAGATCTGCACCCAATAGTAATTTATTTGCATGCGATCGATCGGACTTGCTCGCCAAGGATACCCTCCACTTTCCCTTTGTCGTCTTTTGACTGCTAATTCTTCGAGCGATCGATAAGTGATACTGTATCGGAAAAAAAGTGATTTTTGATTCTAATATAAAATTCGCCTGTCACTACCTACACTCATAGTGCTAAATCAATATGGAAATTCCATTGTGCAATCCGTCTTGTGAGATCCATAAAAGTTTGCTTCTTCCACTTTTTCTGTCGATGAATAATAATCCATAATGAGCTCATGCTTTTTGTTTCCTCCTTTGTAATAGGATAAACAGTTCCCGTAGTGGCTCTGATCGATCGAGTCAGGCGAGTTTGCGATCTTTTGGTTCAATATTTATGTTTGCTGTAATCACACTATCACTTGGCTCGTCGCTGCGTCGCTACGAGAGTAGCTCCGATATTTCGTTATCTAGTAAGTTGTTGGATGTCAGCCAGCCTCTTGCAATCTTCATAATGGGATTGAATTTTGGGACATGCGTCCAGCGGTCACAAGCTGTCCTGATATTGATCGATTCGCTGTTCATCTTTTTCCGTGCGGGCCCTGCACGGAAGATAAAGCCTGCACCTACAAATTGGATCTCCTGTTGCCCATACATGACCACCTGGCTTTTCCAATTTGCAAATTGTGATTGCATGTCTTGTGATCTTCAAAAGTTGAATTCAAGTTTTTTGATTCATATTAATATTCTTAGGATTTTAAACAATTAAGGTTCCATGTCTCACCAATTAAGATATTTGATGCAACAACTTTTGATAATTCTTCACTTGATCGGAATCAGGCGGCATGCAAACCATGGAAGCCGGGTTGTGTTCGGCCCGTACCCCATCTTCGCAGGAGGAAAGCGGTGATGAAGAGCTTTCGGTGCTTCCCCGGCACACTAAAGTCATTGTGACCGGCAACAACAGAACAAAGTCTGTTCTAGTTGGGCTTCAAGGTGTTGTGAAGAAGGCAGTCGGCCTCGGTGGCTGGCATTGGCTGGTTAGTCATTGTTTCTCCTTCCTAAAATCTGGTTCTTCTTTAGATGTATGTTCGCTCTAGTTTTGTGCATCACATGGACCTTAAGAATCGAGTACTAGTAGGAACTTAGTCTTGTCACTCATCAGTTGCATTCAAGTCGTCAGACGGATCGATTCTCAATCTACATGGAAGTGTTTGCTTGGACAGAGTGTAATGCAGCTGCTTGGAAGTTTTTGGAGCTGTCCATAGTCGATTATTTGGACCAGGGAGACTCATGCTGAGACATTTTTGCTTACATGTTATCAGGTACTAAAGAATGGGGTGGAAGTGAAGCTACAAAGAAATGCGCTGAGTGTGCTGGAAGCTCCTACTGGAAACGAGGACGATGATGATGACATCGACTGTGACAACTCATTCTGCAGTAGTTCGGATATGGGGGACAAAGATGTGGATTACTGTAAGTTTTTTTTACTGTTCATTAATAGGTGGTGGATAGTATTTATTTCTTTTTTGACTTGGTTTAATCGCACAGTACTATGTAAGACGATCCTAATTTGTTTGTCAGAAGTAAGACCAATCTTAATTTGTTGGACAGCTAGCTTGGAGTTTCATAAGCCGACTAAGCCAAGGGTACGACATACCAGGCCATGGACATCTTCAGCAAAGTCAAATGGGCGCGGCAACCATCGAGACACTCATACCAATGGTCATAAGCCTCAAATGGTGAGAAGATATTGCATTCATTTCTGTAGTATTTTCCTCATCTTGGAATATATATTGCTATGTGATTAAGTTACATGTGTTGTGAGAGAATATGTGCTGACACTCTATGAACAGAGATTAAATTTGGCCAAACTTGGGACACCAGCCTTGTGGAGATACTGGAGGCACTTCAATCTTGTATGTTTCCTGCCCACATCACCATTAAGGTTTCTTCTGTTCACAGCATCTCTTGCCTTTTTAGCAATGCTTAACGTCAAACACTCAACTGATATGCAGGTGAACATCAACCCCAACCCCACAAAAGAACAACTGATTCATGGTGTGCAAAATCATTTGCTGTCGCAGGTACATATCGAAAGCAACTGCTACATCTTCTGCGCTCAATCTGCCTCTTTATCCGATCTATTCTCTCTCATTCAACCTCCCCATTTGCGAACAGCAACTGGACGAGATGCAGGTTATCGTAGGATTCATCCACACCGCCAAGAGATTGAAAACCCTCTACTCGTAGAAGGAACGAGGCGATGAGGCAGGACGGATTCGAGTATCTAATGTCTGTATGCTTGAACAAAATTGGCCGGTTTGGAAGAGAGATGTGATGTTAATGCCAGACCTGCTTAGAACACTGATGATTTTGTAGTGTACTCAAGTATCTATATATTATTAGTCCAGTTTGAAAGCAAGCACGATGCACGTGACCGAGTCCACAACTGCGATAGGAGAAGAGGCGGAGGAGGTGGTGGTGGTGGTGGTTGCGATGGGCCCGTGGGAGGGGAGTCACGTCGTGGCAGCCTTGATGGTCGTTGGGCAGTGTGCAACGCAGGCGGCAGGAGACCCCATGGAGGGACGACATCTCCTGTATTAATTAATGTTTCCCTCCGGACTCGACGGTGGTCAGGCCACTTGTCCTCCTCGGCCACACCACCCTTTAGATAAGGTCTGCGTCGGTAGCTTCTTGTCCACATGATGTCCCAGATATTATATTTACATATCGGCAGCCGATGGGTGATGATCTCCAAGTGGTTTCCAGTCTCTGTGTGCCACAGTCCAATTCCATCTTTGGCTTTTCAGCTAGCCGTGTCCATAGGTTCCCGAAGCTGTCTCGATTAGGGTCTGGTGACATGAGCACCGATATCACCATCTCAGGTCATACACTCAGACTTGGATCACGAAGCCAATCAAATGGCCCAAAGCACGAGGAATTGGTTGTCGGAGAACCTACGCTTTGGTGTTCTGCTCACCGTACCGGAGAAGCTGCTATCGATCGGCATCGCTGTGCTAATTAGTTAACTGTGCTTAACATTTTGATCTTTATATTTAAAAATTTTATCTTTTTATAATTATAAAATTTATTTTTTTAGATTTGTTTATTTTAACGTTATAAAAAATAAAAGATAAAAAATAATTTTAAGTTTTAATTGATAGTGATGGACGATGTCGGTGATGGCTGATGACATCACTCGGTATCTGTGTTGGTAATGGACGGAGCGATAGGAGCTTCGACCCTCAAAGGCACTGATGCAGATGTCGAGTGATGCGCTCGACATCTGTGTCGGCAGCGAGGGGAGCGACAGGAGCTTCAGCCTCCAGTGGCACTTATGCATATACCGAGCTACGTTGCCCAATATCTATGTTGGGGGTCGGAGATCCTACCACTCTCCCTATTGCCGACACGTTGCTCGGTATTTGCGTTGATGTCGCTAGGGACCAGAGCTCTTGTCGCTCCCCTCGTATCGATGCAGTTGCCAAGTGGCATCGCTCGACATCTATGTTGGCACTGACACAATTGTCGAGTGGCGCCACTTGGTATCTACGTCGGTGCCACTGGGGTTGGAGCTCCTACCTCTCCCCCCGCCGCTAATGCAGTTGTCGAGCAATATCACTCGGTATCTACATAGGCAACGGGTGGAGCGATAGGAGCTTGGACCACCAACGACATTGTCCACGGCCCTTTGCGATGCTGCCCACGACCCCCAATGGTGTTGTCGTCCGCCATTCGTTACCGTCAATTAGAACTTAAAATTATTTTTTGATCATTTATTTTAGAAAGCGTTAAGGTAAAATGAACCTAAATATTTTACTTTCGAAACTATAAGGATATCAATATAACTTTTTAAATATAGAGTTCGAGATACCAGAGGTAACTAACTATGGAAATAATAATATCTAATTAGTTCGCTTGGCTGAGTTCAGTAAGCACGTTGGCTTTTATCACGATCATCTTATGTTTAAAGCATTATGAGGGGCCTTCTCGAGCCATAGATAAAAGAAGCAATGTTTCATCTTGGATCTCGAGATTTCAGGAAACCCATGAAACAACGTTACTTTTATCTGTTCAATGAATCATTGACGGTTGATAAGGTATATTTTGGGTCCATGCCACATCACAATCAATGCCACACCACGCTACTACCAAGTCAGCAAGATGAGCACCCCCCAAGCACCGAGCCAGAATTT
Source organism: Musa itinerans (assembly GCA_001649415.1). Classification (NCBI taxonomy): domain Eukaryota; kingdom Viridiplantae; phylum Streptophyta; class Magnoliopsida; order Zingiberales; family Musaceae; genus Musa; species Musa itinerans. The sequence continues at coordinate 232,495 of LVTN01000257.1, forward strand.
GTACCAAGGCGTTGCTCGGTACATCCTGTCCCGGAAAGCTCGAGGCGGCATCGTATGGTGACGTTCCGCGCGTCCCGGGACGGTGATCGCACAAAGGTACAATCTCACCTCTCGAGGATCGGCCGCCACGCCAAACTCGCGTACGACCGACCCTCGTACAGTAGTATAAAAGCCCCTGGCTGACATCCGGCCCAAAGAGGAGAGAAACTTCAAATTATTTTTTTATCATTTATTTTAGAAAGTGTTAAGGTAAAATAAACCTAAATATTTTACTTTTGAAACTATGAGGATGTCAATATAACTTTTTAAATTATAGAGTTCGAGATACCAGAGGTAACTAACTATATAAATAATAATATCTAATTAGTTCGCTAGGTTGAGTTCAGTAAGCACGTTGGCTTTTATCACGATCATCTTATGTTTAAAGCATTATGAGGGGCCTTCTCGAGCCATAGATAAAAGAAGCAATGTTTTATCTTGGATCTCGAGATTTCAGGATGAGGGTTGTATTCCAGATTTCAAATGGCATGTAGAACCCATGAAACAACGTTACTTTTACCTGTTCAATGAATCAGTGGCAGCGACCAACGTGTCGGGAAATCTCTATTCATCTTCGTGCAGACCTCCTACAAATGGATATTTGAGTTTGAACGTGATCTATTTTTCCATACGGATGATGGTCATACAAAGAGTACAAATAAAAATTATGTTCTAAGTACTAGTTGATATTTATTAAAAAAATATTATTGATGGTTTAGTTAGTCTAATGTAGTTTAAACTGATATATGTAGAGTCATCCGAGATGCTTCTGAGATGGAAAGTTGAGCTCTCGAAGTGTAACTTGCATGAAAAGTAAAATCGATCCAATCTCTTCAACGCTTAAGTTAGTACTCCAATAAATATGATTATGGATGTGGATAGTCAAGAGAAGTCCCCCATTATCTATATTAAAATGAGCTTTTATACATTGTTGTAAATGGTATGAACGAAGCTTTCAATTATCTTTCTTATCATAAATGACGAGAAGGAAGCTTGTAATTATGTTTCTCATCATATATGATGAGAACGAAACTTGTGATTGTCATTCTCGTCATAAATGATGAGAAGGAATTATTATCTTCTCTTCCCTATGTACCATGTGGTGGTAACGTATTGGATGAGAATGTATCCCTTATCAGTTGCGCCCCTGCGCGCGCCCCCCCCTCGGGCCCCCCGAATGTGCACTTCGAGGCTTAAAGTGTGACATTTAATTCGTTTGACCACGAGCGTACGAGATTTTCTTTCGGGGGTTTGGTTGTCCCAACACATGCACCTTGAGTATATTTTATCTTATTTTTCTGTTATGGTGAATTTCTCTGCTCGTGGCTCAAGTTTTCTTGACTCATGTGTCTGGGGTATGTTTTGTCTTGTGCCTTCATCGTGGCAGAGTTCTCTTTACATTGGTTGAGTTTTCCTAACTCATGCATCTCAGGTACATTCGGCCTTGCAACTGTCATAATGGATTTCTTTTCATACGAGTCGAGTTTTCCCAACTCACTTGTTTCGGGTACATTCGGCCTTGTGCCTTTGTCGTGGTAGATTTCTCTTCATGTAGGTCGAGTTTTCCCAACTCATGCACCTCAAGTATATTTCCCTTTTGCTTCTATTGTGGTAGATTTCTTTTTATAGGGGTCGGGTTTTCCTGACTTAAGCGTCTCAGATATGTTTTGCCTTATGCCTCCGTCGTGATAGATTTTTCTTTATGTAGATTGAGTTTTCTCGATTTATGCGTATTGAGCACATTCAGCCTTGTGCCTTTGCCATAACGGATTTCTCTTTACACATGTCAGATTTTCCTGATTCATGCGTCTTAAGCACATTTGGCCTTATGCCTGCATTGTGGCAGATTTTTGCACCTCTTAAATTCCTTATCTAGCACATTTTGAATCCTTTGTCTAGTATGTTTCAAATTCATTATCTAGTGCTTTTCGAATCCTTTATCCGACATGTTTCGAATCCATTATCTAGTATTTTTTGAATTCTTAATTCGTTAATGTGAGGTTCATTCTTCTATTTGAGCCTCCAAAGCTTCCTTAGTTTGCTTCGTTTTGGTTCCCAAAAGGGCGAGTTGGTTCTTGAGTTTCTTATAATCTTAGAATCGATTCAACAACAGTTTAGTCTTCTACTATTCTGCTTTTTCGTCTACTCAGATCAGAATGTCACTTTTTTCCCATACAAGTTCCTATCAATCTACCAGCCACCAGATGGTTAAGGTACACACTTTGTCTTTGAATAACCCAAGAGCGGAGGAAGTCTTGAACTTTTATTCGTCAGGGGAGGCAATTCCCATGAACCTGAAAGTTCTTCGGGATTTAAAGTTTATGAAAAGCTAACATAACTATGATTTAGTGGTGAATGCCCCATTTCAGAATCACTTACAAGTATTTCATCCCGATCAAATTCGACTTGTAAGTCTCCTGACCCGATCATCATTCGTTCGATCCTGCGTCGTGGTGTCTTTGTAAGTTGATCGAGTTTGACTTGTAAGTTTAGGCCCTCATAGCGCCAAAATATTAGGAAAAATATCGTTGACATCTTAGTCAGCCCGATATAATCTAGACCCGTATACGTAAGATCGTCTGAGGTACCTCTAAGATGGAAATGTCGAGCTCTCGAGTTACCACCTACATAAAGACCAAAGTCGAAAGAGATTTCTTGACCTAGTCCCTCCAACATTTAAGTTAGTAACTCGAGATATATATATGAGTGCGAACATAGATAAATCAAGAGAAGTCTTCCATTTCTTTATGTTAGAGCCGAACTTTCATATTTGATTGTAAAGGATATGAAAGAAGTTTGTGATTATCTTTCTCGTCATAAATAACGAAAAAATACTTTATCTTCTTTTTTCTCTTTAGGCACCACGTGATTGTGACATGTTGCTATCAATACTCAATGGCATGCACATTGAGCAGCCCGATTGTGACATGTTATCAATACTCAATGGCATGCACATTGAGCAGCCCGTTTAAGTTGTGTTTGGTGAGGTTTCACGTGCCACTTGATTGAATAATAATATAAGTTTAAGTTCTCAGAATCAATAAAAATGACACCAAATATGCTAACTTGAGTACAACAACAGGGTTACATAACAACAATCGACAATTCAAATCATCCGAATAATTATTTTAAATATATATATATAAATAATAGATAATGATGTTCATAGTTAATACTTTTTACTGGTCACATCAGTAACATCTCAGTACTGGTATTTGATATTTCGACCTGATGTGGTCATTACCAATTGTGTTACGATCGTCGCACGTCCTTAACGATGTTGATATTCCCCAACCTCGTGTAATGGGTTTGGTCGACTGAGCCCACATAACAATTAAAAGATTCGAGGAATTATTACTTAACATAGTAACTAACGAACATCGACCCAGTCATAACCGTAAATCTATCTCTGCTCCTGTCGTGTTGTGCTGACCTGGAGCCGTATCTAGCGAGATGTCGGAATCTATCGGGCTAGTGAGTGAGCAATCTTGGTCTGGCTTGGATTGGATGGGACGTATCTTGTAGTTTCCGCCGCCATCGAGAGGCACGTTTCTGCAGCAGGGCAGGCACAGCTGAAAGCAGAGACGAAGAATGAGGATTCGCAAGTGCGCTTCGAAGCTGCTGGGAGTGGCGAGATCTCATCCTTCTCCTCCTCCGTCTTGCTCTCCGCAGTGGGAGTCTGAGGCGTCCACTTTCGTTGCCGAGGTGCTCCTCTGCCGGCTCAACTGCTCGTCGTGGGATGTGATGGCCGATCTGCAGCTCTTCCAGGTTAGATCAATCCCCACCTCGTTCCCCTTAAACGATCCTTGCTATCTCTCCATGGGGTTTCTTGACTCTGCTGCTCTTCTCGTCACGTCCGTTTCTGTGCCCAATTCGTTCGTCTTCGAAGCACAAAAGAAGAAGAATCCACCAACAACGATTACAAGCTGTAGGAGTTCGTTCATATTATGATTCCTATTTTAGTTAGGGCTGTCGCCAGCACCGCAGAAAGTGAAGATAGGAAACCTTAGATCCATCGGTCTCGATCCGACATTTCCATTTGCCTAAAGGGTTATATTGGTCCGTTCACGTTCCTCCTCTTATTTTTACTCTTCTCTCTCGCTCTCGACTCATTCCATCACTGTCGCACTCACTTTAAGCCCTCCTTCAGCCGGCCTTTGCGTGACTCACCATCCTAAGTAGTAAACACATCATATCAGTTCGAAACATGATAGTCTCATCGAGCACGCATATTAGTAGTGATGCAAATGCTATTAAGGGGAGAAAAATAAAGCCAAGCGGAGAAAGGTGCAAGGAAGATGAAATATGAGAATGAGTAATACAAAGGTCGTTGTAAGAAGGTTGAGGTAGATGTTGGGAGTGTTAAAGAAGGTGTAGAATTAAGCGGAGAAAGGTGCAAGGAAGATGAAATATGACAATGAGTAATACAAAGGTAGTTGTAAGAAGGTTGAGGTAGATGTTGGGAGTGTTAAAGAAAGTGTAAAATTGATTCATCGTAGTTAGTTAGGTAGTTGACATGTTCTAATTATAAATATGTTCTAAATAGTGGTTTATGATCTAAAAATTACGGGATAATTTCTATATCTAATTCAATCATGGATGACATGATAAAATGAGGTAGCTACCATTAAGTCATATAAATATGACTATAATTCATGAAGTAAGGTAATGTGCATTTAGAAATGTCTTGTAAGTGTTCTAAGTCTTACCTCTTATTTAATACTATTTTAGTTTTCTTGATTGAAAGTATTCTCTTTTAATTACATTTTAGTATTATGTTTTTATTGTTTCCTTGCTCCTTCATCCTCAACATTTATAGTATCAAAGCTAAGTTTCAATTTGAATTAGGCATTATAGCTTTCAATGATAATTCCATATCTCAACCCCTTATTATCATCTTCTCGAGTAAATGCTATGAATTTTGGAGTATCAAGATGAAGACTTGATTCAAGTCTCAGGATCTTTGGGACTTAATAGAAAATGGATATACAGATCCAGATGAAGAAATCAAGCTGAGGAAGAATTGAAAGAATGACTCAAAAGCATTATTCTTTATTCAACAAGTTGTATATGAGACAATCTTCTTAAGAATTGAAGCAGCAACAACCTTAAAACAAGCTTGGTTGATACTTCAAAATGAATTTCAAGGTTCATCGAGGATGATTATGATAAAACTTCGAACCCTTCGTCGTAAGTTTAAAATTTTATTCATGAAAAATAATGAATTGGTGTAAAATTTTCTTTCTTGAGTAACTAAAATTGTTAGTCAAATGAAATCTTATGGTGAACATCTTTATAATCATATAATTATTACAAAAGTTTTGAGAAGTTTAGCTTTAAAATTTGATCATGTTATTGTCATAATTGGAGAATCAAAAGATTTATTTATATTTTCTTTTGATGAACTAATAGGTTTATTATAAGCACATGAAACAAGGCTGAATATGTCATTTGATAAAAGTGAAAAAAAGATTTTTCAAGTTAAGGGGAGTCTTCTACTTCAAAAGAAGAGACAAAAAAATTAATAGGAAGAGAATGTGTTAAAGGATGATTTCGTGGTAGAGGAAATGGAAGAGGAAGAGGACACTTTGATAGGCATGATGAATAAAAATAATCAAATTATGATAAAAAAAAACTACAAAAGTAGAGTTCAATATCACTATTAAAATTTAGATCATTAACAAAAATTTATAATTCAATATTTGTTTTATTTATTTCAAGTCCTATAAGTTTTGAGGAAGTAGTTGAAAAAGAGGAATGACGAAAGACAATGAGTGAGGAAATAAGTGTAGGGAAATCTAGGAGCGACATCACATGCATAATAGAAAACAAAATCCCCAAATTTTTCAAAAATTGTGTTCGTCGTCATGCAAAGATTGATACGCAAAATCCATAAAACTAAAAACTACATATATAAAAGATTGTGTTACCTAAGGAGATCGTTTATTCCCGAATCCCTGCAGATCTGTAGGAGAAGGTGAATGAGGTCAAGCATCCTCCTCTCTAGCGGTGATCCACATGGCAGGGCTACGACAACACTCCTCAAATCTCCAGGTTTGCTATTTGAGGAGAAGAAGGGGAGAGGGGAATAGAAGATAACAACTAAGAAAAGCTCTAGCCTATAAACCTTTGGTTCCCTCATATTTATAGAGGTTCTTTGTCAACTTAACCCTAAAGGATCCTGCTTTATTGGATATTGGATCTTCATCCAACTACCCAAGCCTCTTAGATTAATGAATCTCTATCCAATAATCTCTCATTGGCTCTTATTAGATTTTATCCATATGATCCAATAATTCATGGGCTTATTGGATATCCAATAAGATAGGGGCTCCGGCGGATATCTCATATCCGAACCTCTACTCGTCGCAATGCCTATCATATATGTGTGACCCTCTAAGCCCAATATCGAGCTGGCCGTGTGTCATACCTATCAAAACTCCTTCTAGCTCAGTGAATTATTATCTCTAGAATAATTCACTTGAATCATCGACTGTGGACGTATTGGGCCACTACGTCGTAGTCCCTAGACGATACAGGGGAATCCAATCCATTTGGACTTGTTTGTCCTCAATTACCGTATATCTATAATCCCTCATTCATCTAATATCCTAGAGACCGTATACCGGGCATGGTGTTGCCAAACCCATACGGTTTCTACTTGAGTCTCGCTCTAATCGGATTCTCCCGGAGAACTCTTTATTTCTTAATTTGAATGACCCTAACTAGGGATTAGTTTGAGCAAGAACATATGGGATATTCCTCATATGACACCGAGAGCGGATAATCCTCTATCGACACTCAATAACCCTTGTAAAGTTGGCTACCACTCTTGATGATTGGTTGTGCTAAATTTGAAACTTCCATACAAATAAGTCTGGTATCAAAGAGTGGAGTACTCATACAGCACATCCTTAGTGTCTCAAGTCTAAGGATCAGCTATACCACTGGGACAACGAAATCGTTATCTAAAAATGAGGTATCATTAACCATCCAGTATTCCGTGAGCAGATCAATTAGTGAACTCATTCTCCAATGAGCACCAGCACCATAGCCCTAGTTGTTGGTGAACAAATGTATCGTAGCTGGTGAGTCAGCACGGTTTGGTCCACGGGTCGATGTCGCGAGTCTTCTGACGGCTGAGCTGGATGCTGAGGTCGACTGGGTCCTCTCAGTGACGTGTTGATCGGTGTTTCATGGTCCGGGTGCTAGTTGATGGCTCGTCGTGGGGCGTCGGTCGGCGACTTCCGGGGTTGGGGCGTTCGCAGATCAGGGGCGACCCTCTTCCTGTAAAAATGGCCTTCGTCGGGAGATTCTTGACTGTGGCCTCTCCGACGAACAAGTCAGTGGAGGGTTCAATCGTTTTTTTTTCCTCTGCCCTCTGGCGGACGTCCACCAAGGGCTCTTATACCATTGTATGAGAGTCGGTTGTACGTGGATCGACGTGACGGGCGTGACAGACAGTGTCTCGGTACGAGCTCTGACCTGGCATGTGGGTATGGTGCCGTCCTAGGTTTACTGGGATGAGGCGTGTTGGCCGATACCCTGGGGTTCGGATTCTGACTTGGCGAGTGGGATGCCGTGACATGTGACACCTTTGGTACGGATTCTACCATGGCATGTGGCATCGATTGTGACGTGTCTTGGGCCCATAATGTGCCTTATCACTTCTCCCCCCGCCACGGCGCGTCGTGGGGTCCCTAAAGGGCCGAGAGGCATGACTGGGCCGGAACGCTACAATTACGCTTGCGAGTGGGGCTTGGATAGCTCGTCGTGGGGCAGTCTAGAGGAGCGGCGTTCTGCGTCTTAGGAAGGATTGAGGCTGTCGATCAGGCGGTCGAGCCGAACGAGGCAGAGCCATTTTGTCGTAGGTCGAATACTCGATTTGGCGTGGCGCGGAGTGCCGTGGTCGGCGAGTAGCAAGTCGGAGATCGAGCCGAAGCGATTTTGATGTAGGACTGGCCGAGGGGTAATTGGCCGCGAAGCGCGGCTCGGGCAATGGGCTGGCCGCGAGGAGTGACTCAAACATTGGATTGGCCGAGATGTGACTCGGGCATTAGGATGGCCACGAAGCGTGGCTCGGACATTGGATTGGCCGAGACGTGACTCGAGCATGAGCTTTGGACCTGCGAGCCCAGCGACTACTCGGGCTCAAGTTTTGATGCCAGCGGGTCGCAAGTCGAGAATGATCTGGAGTGACCCGGGCAATGAATTGGGCCGGCGAGTCGCAAGTTGGGAACCAATCTGGAGCGACTCAGGCAATGAACTGGGCCGACGAATCGCAAGTCGAGAACCGATTTGGAGCGATTCGGGCATAAGCTGGACTTGTGAGCCCAGCGACTACTCGGGCTCAAGTTTTGATGCCAGCGGGTCACAAGTCGGGAACGATTTGGAGTGACCCGGGCAATGAACCGGGCTGGCGAGTCGTAAGTTGGGAACCGATCTGGAGCGACTCGGGCAATGAACTGGGCTGGCGAGTCACAAGTCGGGAACCGATCTGGAGCGACTCGGGCAATGAACTGGGCCGGCGAGTCGCAAGTCGAGAACCGATCTGGAGCGACTCGGGCAATGAATTGGGCCGGCGAATCGCAAGTCAGGAACCGATCTGGAGCGATTCGGGCATAAGCTGGACCTGTGAACCCAGCGACTACTCGGGCTCAAGTTTTGATGCCAGTGGGTCACAAGTCGGGAACGATCTAGAGTGACCCGGGTAATGAACTTTTCCTAGGTGTCTTTGTGCCACGTGGCGGGCCAGATGTAGCAGTGCGGGGGTCTAACGGGAGATCGAGTGACCTCTGGTGGGATATTTTGGGTGACGGGGTGCCTTTGGCGGGAGATCTGGGACGATTGGATGCCTCTGGCGGGAGATCTAGGACGATTGGACGCCTCTGGCAGGAGATCTGGGATGATTGGACGCCTCTGGCAGGGGTTCCGAAGCTGGCAAATCTTGGCGAATCCGAGGGGTCATGGTGGGTTTTAAATGCTGCAACCACCTTGCTCCTCGGGGAGCCCAATCGTCGTCCCGTGGCAGTGTAGCTTGTCCCTTATAAGCTTTCTCCAGAGCTTTTATAATCACTTTTTCTTTAGCCCCTTAATCCGCGCCCTGACTTCTTGCTTCCAACCCTGAGGTTGAGATGTCTTCGTCCTCTTCTTCTTCTTCGTCTTCTTCTTCTGGGGGAGCGCGGGTGGTCAGAGTGTCATCTGATGGTACTTCGCCGGAGGCCGGAGGGTGTTCTGCCGCGCTTGTAACCCTCAAGTCGTGGCATGATGTGGACTCGATGGTGACCGAGGACTTTTTGAGGGTGCTCCAAGATCGTTATCGCATCCCGGAGTGTTACATCGTTCACGCTCCTCGGCCTGGTCAGCGGCCGTACGATCAGTTTCCTGATGGGTTCGAGCAGACCATGGGGGCGCTCGAAGCGGGGCTGCGGTTCCCACTGCATCCCGTCATCGGGGAATGTCTCCGGAAATGGGGCATATCGCCGTCTCAGATGGCGCTGAACTCTTGGCGCTGTCTGGTGGCCTTTATCGGGGAATGCCATGGGGCTGGGATTGAGCCGACCAGGGTTCTCTTCCTGACCTGCTTCCGTTTGTGCAAAGGCCGAGGTGGGTATTACTTGCCGCCCGCAGCGGCTTTAAGATCAGTGGCGCTCCTTCCAACAACAAAGGTTGGAAGAACCGCTTCTTCTTCATCAGTTGTAGTAGGGGGTGGGGCTTTAGTACCGGGTGGACCTCTCGAACCAGGTGAAATTTCAGCTTCTGAATCTCGGTTAATTGAATCTCCTGCCCCAGGTATTATTTCTAGACGTTCTGTATATGAGCCTCTTCAAACGGGGCTTATTGCCATTGATTCGATGATCCCTATAGGACGCGGTCAGCGAGAATTGATTATTGGGGACAGACAGACCGGCAAAACAGCCGTAGCCACAGATACGATTCTCAATCAAAAAGGTCAAAATGTAATATGTGTTTATGTAGCTATTGGTCAAAAAGCATCTTCTGTGGCTCAGGTAGTGACTACTTTCCGGGAAAAGGGGGGGATGGAATATACTATTGTGGTAGCCGAAACGGCGGATTCACCTGCTACATTACAATACCTCGCTCCTTATACGGGAGCGGCTCTGGCTGAGTTTTTTATGTATCGTGGACAACATACTTTAATAATTTATGATGATCTCTCCAAACAGGCACAAGCTTATCGCCAAATGTCTCTTCTATTAAGAAGACCTCCCGGTCGTGAAGCTTATCCAGGAGATGTTTTTTATTTGCATTCACGACTTTTAGAAAGAGCCGCTAAATCAAATTCTACCTCGTGGTAGAACCGCGGCGCCATCAACTCGGGGTGGGGGTAGGTAGCTCTGGAACAGGGGGTGTTTCATGGAAAGGCTCACCGAGGAGGCCATCCGGATCATTGGAGGCGGACCGCCCTTCCAAGAAGACGAAGACCATGGCCCGAAAGGTGTCCGTGAGTCCAACCGCTCGTGGGAGCATTGCCCCGGGGTCGCCCGTGGTTGTTTCCCAAGGCGGTGGCATGGGGAGCGCAAAGGGAAAGGGGGTGTCCGGGGCATCGGGCAGTGATTCTTCCCGGAAGACACCTGCGTGCCCGACATCGATGCGTCAGCTGTGTCGTGTCCGCCCTCGGACCGAGGGCGAGAAGTTCGAGGCCCTGGCCATGGCCGACCTCCCAGCTGGGGAGCCGGGGACCCCTTATCCCTCTCGGTGGCCGTCTCTCAAAGCCGACAGTCGCATCTGGGGCAATGGCCCGACTGCTCAAGAGTTCCTCTGGGGGGCGCTCCACCCGGCCATTGCGAAGGAGCTTTACTACACCCCCTCGGAAGCGTTGGTAGACCGGGCGGCCAAGTCGTTCGTCTGGGTGAGTGACGACTTTCTTTGACCTTCCCCTGCATAAGCCCTGACGCCGATCTTTGTGCAGGGTCACCATTACACCATGGCGCTAATAGACCGGGCTCTTAACGCCGACCGGGTGATTGAGCGCCAGTCGGCCATTCATGCCTCCCTTCAGCTGGAGATCCTGGAGTTAAAGACTCGGGGTGGCCCGGAAGCCGTCACTACGGCCGAACAGCGTGCCTCCACTCTTGACGCAGAGGTGACCCGCCTGAAGGCCGAGTTGGAGGAGAGCCGGTCGCGCACCCGAATGCTGGACGATGAGCTGCTGACGCTTTCTCACGACGTCGAGACCGCCAGATCTACGGCTTGGGCTGCTGAGGAGGTCTTGAAGGAGGAGCGGCTGGCGCTGCCCAAGAAAATAAAGGAGGCGCTTGCTGAGTACAAATCGTCCGCCGATTTTGAGCGTGGGCTGGTGAGGTCGAGACGGGAAACATATGAGTTCGGATACCGGGTGGCTTGTGCTCGTGTTCGGGCGGGGCATCCGGAACTGGAATTGGAGTTGGACCCTTTCGCCGACCATCCCGTGGATCAGTCTGTGGACATGTCGGCGAGCGTCCCCTTCGACGACGGGCCTGAAACTCCCCCTCCGAGCTGACTTGTATTTGCTTTTCTTGATTTTGGTCGGGTCGGCTCTTGGGATTGTTTTGCTCGACCATCATATGTACTTTCTCATTAATAGAAAATTTTGTGTTTTTAAGTGTCTTCTCTAGCTGTGGATGCGTATGCTTTTTAAGGACTCGTTTTTCAAACGCCTTGCCCTACTTCTCTTATAGGTAGAATTTTCTCAGATTCACTACATTCCACGTTCTTTGCAGGGGGTTTCCTTCCATAGTGTCAAGTCGGTATGTCCCTTCTCGGACTACGTCATCGACCCGATAGGGGCCTTCCTAATTGGGCACAAGTTTTCCCCTTGCTCGAGTCGGGTCGCTTACCTCGGTCTTCGAAGGACGAGATCCCTGACCTTGATCGGTCGCGGGCGAACCTTGCGGTTGTATATCCGAGCTACAGCCTTCTTGTATGCCAAGGTGCGTAGGTGCGCCTCGGCTCTTCTTTCTTCGAGGAGATCTAGGTTTGCTCGTAGGCCTTCCTCGAAGTCTGCTTGTTTGTAGCCGGAGGTGCGCAAGGTTCGGAACACCATCTCAGGCGGAAGGACCGCTTCGATTCCAAACACGAGGCTAAACGGGGATTCTCCCGAGGCAGCTTTTGGAGTCGTTCACATCGCCCATAGGACGCTAGGGAGCTCGTCCACCCAGGCTCCGTGCACACCTGTGATCCTCTTATTGAGGCCCTCCAGGATCGCCCAATTCATTACTTCAATTTGACCGTTGGTTTGGGGATGCGCGACCGAGTTGAACTTTAACTGTATCCCATATGACTAGCAATAGGCCCTGAACTTGGCGTTGTTGAACTGAGCTCCATTGTCGGTGATGATAGCTCTCGGAATCTCGAATCGAGTGATAATGTTCTTCCAAGTGAAACTTCGAACTTGCTTCTCGGTGATGGAGGCTAAAGGTTCGGCCTCAACCCATTTTGTGAAGTAGTCGACCCCCACTATGAGGAAGTGTCATTGCCCCGAAGCTGGAGGGAAAGGTCCAAGGAGATCAAGTCCCCACTGGGCGAAGGGCCAGGCCGCTTCCATCGGGGTGAGTGGAACCGCCGGTTGGTGTTGTAGTCGAGCGTATCTTTGACACTGTTGACACTGTTGACACTGTTGTACATATGATGTGGCGTCTCGGTGCATTGTCGGCCAGTAATACCCTTGCCTAAGAGCCTTGAAGGCTAAGGTTCGTCCTCCGATATGCTCCCCACAGATTCCCTCGTGGATCTCGGCAAGGACCGTTTCAGCTTCTGATGGCGCGAGACAACGTAGAATGGGTTGAGAAAAGCCCTTGCGATATAACTTTCCGCCGACTATGCAGTACCAGGCTTGGGTTTGCCTCAGTCGTTTCGCGACTACCGGATCGTCAGGCCTCGTCCCGTCTTTCTTGAAGCGGATGATCTCTTCCATCCAGTTCGGCGAGACTCGAGTTTCAACCACGTCGCGTGATGGTATTGTCGATGCCGTTATGGACTCGGTCGCCGGGGTTGCTTCCAGGCTGCGGGCGAAGGCTGACTTAGCCAAAGCGTTGGCCTGTGTGTTATGAGCCCGAGGTATTCGAGTGACCGAAAAACGGTTGAAGAGACAGGCGAGCCGCCGTGCCTCCACCAGGTATAACGTCATGGTCGAGTCTCGGGCTTCATAGCTCCTGTTGACGTGCCCTGTCACCAACTGGGAGTCGTTGAAAACCTCGAGGTCGGCCACCTGCATCTCTAAGGCGAGGCGTAGGCCGTGAAGTAGCGCTTCGTACTCGGCCTCATTGTTGGTGGCTTGGAATCGTAGTCGGAGCGATCTCTTGTAGGTTTCTCCGGTTGGGCCCTTGAGGATAAGTCTGATCCCGGCCGCCTCGGCGGTGGCCGAACCATCCACGTGCAGGGTCCATGGGCGACCATTGTTTTCTTGCCTCTCTGCATGATCTTCAAGGGTTAGCTCGGAGATGAAATCGGCCAGTGCTTAGGCTTTGATGGCAGTTCTGGGAGAGTACAGAATGTCGAATTCGCCGAGCTCGATCGACCACCGCAGCATTCGTCCTGATGCGTCGAATTTGGACAGGATTTGTCGCAACGGCTGGTCGGTGATGACCTTGATCGTGTGAGATTGGAAGTATGGTCGCAGCTTTCGGGCCGATTTCATCAACGCGAGGGTCAGCTTTTTGATCGAGGAATACCGTACTTTGGCCCCATTGAGGACGTGGCTGACGTAGTAGACAGGTTGTTGCATTAGTGGCGTTTCCCGAACTAATACCGAGCTAACCGCCCGCGTTGAGGCCGCCAGGTAAAGACCAAGGGTTTCTCCTGGCTCGGGGGAGGCGAGTCGGGGCAAGCAGACGAGGCATGCCTTTAACCTTTTGAAGGCCTCTTCATATTTCGGGGTCCACGTGAATCTTTCGGCCTGTCGCAGAGCCCAGAAGAAGGGGAGGCACTTGTCGCCTGATCGTGACACGAATCTGCTAAGTGCCGTCAGCTTTCCACTAAGGCGCTGCACCTCCTTGATAGAGCGGGGCGGAAGCATCTCGGTTATTGCCCGAACCTTCTCCAGGTTGGCGTCTATCCCTCTCTGGTGGATGATGAAACCGAGGAATTTTCCCGAGTTGACCCCGAAGACGCACTTCGCGGGATTTAGGCGCATATTGAATCGTCTAAGGGTTTGGAAAGTTTCCGCCAAGTCGGCTAGATGTGCGCTTGCAGTTTTGCTTTTAACGATCATGTCATCCACATATACTTCCATGTTCCTCCTGAGTTGGTGCTTAAACAGCTTGTCAACCATTCTTTGGTAGGTTGCGCCAGCGTTTTTCAGGCCAAAAGGCATTACTTTGTAGTAGTAAACTCCTCTGTTGGTGACGAAGGCGGTGCTCTCTTGATCTTTTGACGCCATTCGGATTTGGTTGTAGCCCGAGAATGCGTCCATGAATGTTAGGAGTAACGAGAACTACATTCGACAGCCATTGAGGGTACTTTACCTCGGTAATGAACCTAGCCCCTTTAAGGCTGTCAACCTCATCATTAATCACCATTTGTCGGTCGAGAGCGAACTTCCTCGGCTTTTGCTTTACTGGCCTAGCCCCGAGGTTGATGCTAAGCTGGTGTTGGGCCATCTCCTGGTCAATCCCCAGCATTTCCTCGGGAGACCATGCGAACACGTCGGCATTTTTCCTCAGGAAATCGATGAGCTGGAGCTGATTTTCTTTGGGTTATGCCGTACCGATCTTCACAATCAGATCGGGTCGGTTTCTTTTCAAGGGCACCTCGGTGAGTTGTTCTGGGGGCTCAAGGCATAACGGGGGTATGGCTCCTTCTCGGGGATCATGGTCTTGGGGGTGTGACTTTTCCGGGAGAGCGCTTGCTGTAAGGTAGCATCGACTTGATTCTCCTGGGTCGCTTCGTGATTCCCCAATTTTTGCCGAGGTCAGAAACTTGATGGCCCAATGGTAGGTAGAGACCACCGCTTTCAGTTTGTTGAGTGTCGGGCGGCCGAGGATGACGTTGTAGGCTGAGGGTAGGTCGACCACCATAAAG
>LVTN01000257.1:259545-286081 GCA_001649415.1 Musa itinerans
CAAAGGTTGCTAAGAAAGACCCGACAAAGGACAAAGGCCAGTGCTTCTACTACAGCAAAGATGAGCACTAGAAGAGGAACTGTAAAGAGTACATTGTAGAAAGGGCGAAACATAAGCTTGAAGAAGCTTTAGGTACATTCATGATTAGTCTCCATTTGTCATACTCTTTTGATAACACATAGGTATTGGATACCGGTAGTACTTATCATATTTGCAATTCATTGCAGGTTCTGGCAAGACCTAGGAGATTGGCGAGAGGTGAGATGAACCTCAAGATGGGTAATGAAGCAAAAGTTGCTATAGTAGCTGTTGGCGAGGTCACCCTACATCTGCCTAGTGGAGCTATTATTGCAATGGATACATGCTATTTTGTTCCTTCTATTATAAAAAATATTATTTTCATTTCATGTTTGACAGTTAGTGGATATAAATTAGTTTTTTAGAACAATAGTTGTTCAATATTATTAGATGATAAGATCATCACGCGAGGAACATTGCAAAATGGTTGTTTATGCTAGATACTACTCATATCATGAATGTAGGTGTGTCCAAGAGGAAATGAGATGAGGTGAACAGTGCATACCTATGGCATTATAGGCTAGGTCACATCCTTGAGTGAAGGATTCAAAAGTTGCTAAAGGATGGATATCTAGATCTATTCGACTATGAGTCATATATAACTTGCGAGCCTTGCCTTCATGGAAAACTAACCAACTCTCCTTTTAGTGGAACCAGAGAGAGCCATTGAGCTGTTGGAACTCATACATAATGATGTATGTGGTCTCATGTCAACCTATATCATAAGTGGTTACTCCTACTTCTTTACTTTTATTAATGATTTCTCAAGGTATAGACATGTGTACTTAATGTAGTACAAGTTTGAGGCCTTTAATAAATTCAGAGAGTATAAGAATAAAATGGAGAATCAAACTGGAAAGAGTATCAAGACTCTTCGATCAGATCGAGAAGATGAGTACTTGAGTACAGAGTTTACCCAGTTCCTCAAGGACCATGAGATTATATCCCAATGGACACCTCCTTATACACCTCAACTCAATGGTGTATCTGAAAGGAGGAATCGTACACTTTTAGACATGGTGTGGTCCATGATAGGTTTCACTAACCTACCCATCTTATTCTAGGGATACGTCCTAGAGACCGCAACTTACCTTATGAACATAGTTCCAACTAAAACGGTAGTATCTACACCATATGAGATATGGAAAGGGAAGAAGTCCGATCTTAAGGTTGTTAAGATTTGGGGCTACCTAGCCACGTTAAAAGACACAACCCTGATAAGTTGGAAGAGAGGACGAAGTGGTGCAAGTTCGTGAGAAACCCCAAGGAAACTTGTGGGTATTATTTCTATCATCCCGAGGACTAAAAGGTCTTTGTAGCCAAGAGAGCGGTGTTCCTTAAGAAGAAACACATTCTTGGTAGAGACAATAGGAGTATGATAGAGTTGAGTGAGGTTGGAAAACCTAGCTCAAGCACCACTCTATAGCCCGAGTTTGTTCAGGCACCTAACACACAAGTTTCGACTTTATGTAGGTCCAACAGAGTATCCTATCCTTCTGAGAGATATATGGGACATATTAGAGGAGAGGATATTGAGGATATTGATCCTCAGACCTACGAAGAGGTTATTGTGAGCATAGACTCCAAGAAGTGGCAAGAAGCCATGAATTCTGAGATGGATTTCATGTACTCGAACAAGATTTGATACCCAGTTGATGCATCCGAGGGTATTATACCCATCGGTTGCAAGTGGATCTTCAAGAAGAAGATCGAAGTAGATGAAAAGGTAGAGACCTATAAAGTAAGGCTAGTGGCTAAGGGGTATCATCAAATACAAGGTGTTGACTATGACGAAACCATCTCACCCATAGCCATGCTAAAATCCATCTGAATTCTATTGGCTATTGCAGCATACTATGATTATGAGATCTGACAGATAGACGTAAAAATCACATTCCTCAATAGCAACCTCAAGGAGGTGTATATGATACAGCTTGAGAGATTCATGTCCAAGGACTGCCCAGATAAGGTGTGTAGGTTGCTTAGGTCAATTTATGGATTAAAGTAAACTTTCCGAAGTTGGAACATAAGATTTGATGAGGCAATCAAATCTTATGACTTTGTTAAGAACGAAGATAAGCCTTGTGTGTACAAAAAGGTAAATGAGAACACTATCACCTTCTTGGTGTTATATATGGATGACATCCTGATCATTGGGAATGATGTAGGAATGCTATCCACGGTAAAGGCTTAATTATCTAGACACTACTCCATGAAAGACTTAGGGGAAGCATCCAATATCTTAGGGATTCAAATTTATAGAGATAGATCCAAGAGGATGCTTGGCTTGTCCCAATCTAAGTACATAGACACAATTCTCAAAAGGTTTGACATGAAAAATTCTAAGAAAGGTCTCATACCGATGAGACATGGGATATCGCTTTCTAGGAGTATGTCCCCAAAGACTCCTAAAGAAAGGGCAAACATGGATAGGATACCCTATACCTCAGCGATAGGGTTTATCATATATGTCATGCTATGTACCAGGCCTGATATAGCGTATGCTTTGAGTGTCACGAGTAGGTATCAAGTGGATCCAAGCTTGGAGCATTGGAAAGTAGTAAAGTGTATCCTTAAGTACTTGAGAATGACTAAGGATCTTTTATTGGTATATAGAGGTAGTAGCCTCAAGATTGAAGGCTACACGGACTTGAGTTTCTAGTTTGATGTCGATGATAGTAAGTCGAATTCGGGGTATGTGTACACCATGAATGGAGTAGTGTGCTGGAAGAGTTCCAAGCAAGATATTACTACTGACTCGACCGCAAAGGCAGAGTACATTACTATAGTAGAGGTAGCAAATGAGGGAGCCTTAATGAAGAAGTTCATCATAGATCATGAAGTCGTGCCAAGTAACGAGGAGCTTATTCCCTTATATTGCGATAACAACAGGGCGATTGTTTAAGCAAAGGAACCCATGTTTCATCAGAAGTGTTCTGAGGAGGTTCCACTTGATCAGAGAGATCGTGACTCGTGGAGATGTAGGAGTGGAAAGAGTTACATCCGAAGATTTCATTGCAGATCCATTGACAAAGTCGTTGTCTCAAATTGTCTTTGAGCATTATAGGGGTCTGATGGGGATCAGACACATAAGTGATTGACTTTAGGTCAAGTGGGAGATTATTAGTCATAGGTGTCCTGCAAGCCAATCACGTGAGTGATGACATGTGTGACTTGACACGCACTCTTTTTGTTTGTTATTATATTTTGGTATTTTATCACTTTATATTGCATGTTGCTTGAATATATTGTGATGTCCATGGATCTATGCAATGAGAATCGGATCGTGATGAGATCATGATAATGAGACCGATTCACCTTTAAACACAGATCCTAAATAATCTCAGTCATAGGTTACTCGAGAGGGACATCTAGATAATCATATAGACTGGTGTGCTGTACACCCGTCCATGTGATGGATGCAATTGGCCTCATAGCTGCTAATGTAGGGACACTATGGATACAGTACAGATGCTCATTAAAGAATGAGTTCACTAATTGATCCGCTTATGGAATGTTGGATGATTGATGATACCTTATTTTCAAACAGTGATTCCGTAGTCTCAGTGGTGTACCTGGTTCTTAGACTTGAGACACCAAGGATGTCTTGTATGAGTGCTCTACTCTTTAATAACGGACTTATAGGTTTGGATGTTCCAGATCTAGTATAGTCGGTCATCGGGAGTGGTAGTCAACCTTACGAGGGCTATTAAGTATCGATAGAGGATCATCGACTTTCGGTGTCATGAAAGGAATATCTCATGTGTTCTTGCTCAGACAAATCCCTAACTATGGTCATTCAGATTGAGAGATAAAGAGTTCTCTAGGAGAATCCGATTAGAGCGAGACTCGAGTAGAAACCGTATAGGTTTAATAGCACCATACCTAGTATACGGTCTATGGGATATTATATGGATGAGAGACTATAGGTACACAGTAACTGAAGACAAACATGTCTAATAGATTAGATTCCCCGGTATCATCTGGGGACTGTGGCGTAGTGGCCTAGTACGTCCACAGTCGATGAGTCTAGTGAATTATTATGAATATAATAATTCACTGACCCAGAAGGAGTTCTGACAAGTATGACTCACGGCCATCTCGATATTGAGCCTAGAGGGTCACACACATATAGTAGGCATTGCGATAAGTAGAGGTTCGGATATGAGATATTCGTCGGAGCCGCTATCTTATTGGATATCCAATAAGCCTCTAAATTATTAGATCATATGGATGAAATTCATTAAGAGCCAATGAGAGATTATTGGATAGAAATCCACTAATCTAAGAGGCTTGGGGAGTTGGATGGAGATCCAATACCCAATAGGGCAGGATCCATTATGGTTAAGTTGACAAGGGATCTCTATAAATATGAGGGATTCAATAGTTTATAGGCTATAGCCTTTTGGGTTGTCTCTTATATTATCCTCCCCCTCTCCACCTCAGAGCAGGTCTGGAGTTTTGAGGAGCATCGTCGCAGCCCTACTGTGTGGATCACCGCTAGAGATGAGGGCGCTTGACCTCGTTCACCTTCTCCTAAAGATCTGCAAGGATTCAGGGATATACGATCTCCCTAGGTAACACAATCTTTCATTTATGCAGTTTTAAGTTTCATATATTTTTGCGCGTCAATCTTCGCACGACGACGAACATATCTTTGGGAAATTGAGGATTTTGTTTTCTGTTCTTCCGTTGAGCATGTGTGTCGCCCCCAAGATTTCCCAACAATATATGCATATATGCAACAAACAATATAAAATAATAAAATACCAAATAATATAATGAGCATAAAAAATGCATATCATGTCACACGTGCTATCACTCATGTGATTGGCTTGCAAGGCACCTATGACCAATAATAAGTCAATTGAGAAAAATGAAACTTTGGAGTTAATGAATTTACCAAAAGAAAAGAAAGTTATTGGATTGAAATGAGTGTTCAAAACAAAGTATAATGCATATGGAAGTATCCAAAAGCGTAAGACTCGGCTTATAGCAAAAGGGCATTCATAGTAATAAAATATTGATTTTTATGATATTTTTTCTCCGGTTGCTCGATTCGAAACCATGATAATTTTATTGGCTTAAGCTACTCACTTGAGTTGGCCTATTTATCAATTTGATGTAAAATCTACTTTTTTAAATAGTGATTTACAAGAAGATTTTTTTGTTACTCGACTTGAAAGTTTTTTTGTTAAATGACATAAAAAAATGTGTATAAGCTAAAGAAAGCTTTTTATGGGCTTAAACAAGCTCAAAGAGCATGGTACAACAAAATTGATTATTATTTTCATCAAAATATATTTAAGAGGTGCATAATATTCTTATAGTTTATCTAAAGAAGGAATGTGAACATAATATTCTTATGGTTTGTCTTTATGTTGATGATATTATATATATATATATATATATTTCATCTAATTTTTTCGATAGAATTTAAAAAATACATGATGAATAAAGTTAAAATGTCATATCTAAATTTTTTATATTGGAGATAAAGCAAGGATCAAATAAATTTTTTATTTCACAAAAAAATGTAATCAATCTACTAAAAAACAAAATCTGAGATCGGTGCGGCACCCACATAAGCCATGCAATTACTACCTCGATCGATCACATTGCTGTAGCCATGATGATGTGGCAGGCGACGATAACTGCAAGTGTCAAAAGGAAAAACCTGATGCTAATGTGTACTGTTAGAGTTTGTAGCCCTTTATAATTGGATAAGATATATAATGGAACTAAGTTCATATTATAGTATGGATGCCCTTGATGGGAGAAACTCTCATAATAACTTACTTTAGACCCTCTGCTCTCGCTTATAAATAGACATGACCTCTAGGGTGTTAGCATAAAATCAGTAATCATGCTATCTGTAATGTGAAAAAACTTTTATGCCAAGATTGAAATCAAATAAATTGGATCTAACAATATTACAATGCGTCCCTTTCATTGTTGTTCAGAAGAATAAACCTTATATGATCTACAAGCACCCCCATCGTTGGATCTGAGATATCAATCTGCAAGGAGAACTAGATCCTTCTCCTCTCTTCCTATCTTTTCACAGGACCACATAAATTGATGGATTATGGAGATTAAGAGAAAAACTTTAATCTCTTAAATGCATTGAGATGTAGGAAGATTGAGAGAAAAACTTTAATCTCTCAACTGCATTGAGATGTCTCTTTATTAGCCCTTAGAGGTCCTGTATATTTATATGCGAGAGTAGAGAGTCTAGGATAAGTTATTAGGAGAGTTGCTCCCATCAAGATTATTTCTAAGGAATCCTATCTTAACATGAATCATTATCAGAATCCAATCATATCTATAATATATCTTACCTAATTAAATAGGGCCACATAATCTAACATTCTCCCACTTGACCCATTAATTGGTAAGATACAAAAAGACTTAAAATAAAAAATAAATAAATAAAATTTATTTTAAAACAATTTGACCTAATTGGATTCTAAAATTTTTAGAAAAACTATATACACGCACGCAAATTTTAAAATAGGCCAATAAGTCCAATAATTATAATAATACTACATTAAGTTTGACTAACAATATGAGTCATAGCGGTTGTATGTCATCAGTGTCATACTTCCTTTTATGTACCACAATACTGTTAGCCTTTCCTAATGCAGTCCAAAATGACCCCTATAATTTGTCTTGTCAAGATAATCCTGTCATCACATTCAACCATAATATGTACATACATAATTGTGAACAGGATAGCAGAAACAAATAACTTTAAGTACGTAAGCAAGAATGTCAATTATAGTATCCACTCAAACATGTATCACCATATCCTTTATGGGTTGCTCACAAACCCAATCATAAGAATATGTTCTTTCAAAATACTTTAGGTTGTAAGTTCTAAATGAATGGATCAGCAATCAATATAGTGGAACTTAAGTAATTAATTGACATTGGATGTTTCTGGACTAATCTTCTCTAACCATCAAGTACTTTATACCATAATGCATAGAGATGCAATAGTACTTGTCATTCTTAGAGAAGAAAACTACTGCAATATCGCAAAATATCTTCAACAACTTGGCAATTGAGTCCAACTACACCAAGTCTTAAGATAAAATTTCGCAATCCAAAAAGTTTGATCAGTGGCCTCAAAGTATGCCACAAAATCAACTTCTATTATTAATAATAATAAATTACCCTTCTAATTGATATAGATATTAACCGTAAGGTGAACTTCCTATTATCGAGGCAATTTATACAATCAGCATTTAAAAAATACCATCATTTCAAGCTGATATAATTTCATATATGTGAGTATATAATCCTTTGTCCATTCCGAATACCTTATTACTTTCTTTGTAGTCCTTTAGTGTTTTTACTTCTGGGTAACTCCAATATATACCCAACATTTTAATTGTAAAACTGATATATGTTCCGACACATGCTTGAGCATAGACTTTCAACTGCACATATACAAAGAATATCTTCTTTATCTGATTCTTTTCAAGTCATTTTAAAGCATTTACTATTGACTAAAATTTTGCTTTTATGATTTACTGAACAAAGTTGTATATTAAAATCTTTTCAAGACTCGGTTGATATATCATTTCTAAAACAATCTTCACAATCATTGATGTTTATCCTTGAATTACTCAATGTTAATAATATAAGATATCTCATTCATATCAACCATCTTAAAACTCTTAGTGACAAATTTCTTTATTTAGTATAATAAATCAAGATTGGTAAGACAAAATATTATCCATATACAAGACCAATATAATAAACTTACTCCCATTGATATAAATAATGATCAATAATATTTTCCTTAAATATGAAAATAATGATATCAAGAACCTTTATATATCATTATCTCGAAGCTTGTATAAGGTCATAAATGGATTTTTGAATTTGCATACCAAATTTTATATTTTTTTTATTTTCTTTATAAATCATTTAGAGTAACTCATATAAAGCTAGATCTTAAAAAATATTTTCATATCATTATGATATAACTCAAACTCATAATGAGTCACTAATGTCATGATGATTCTTAACGAGTTTATTAATAACTAAATGTCTCGTTATGATCGATACATTCTTTATGAGTAAAACTTTTAACCATAAGTCTGACCATTATATCATTCAGCATTGTCCTTTGAGTTACATTTATATAATAGACTTTTTTACAATTATTGGACAGTTCGATAAATCTATCAGACACCATTCTGGTTATTAATTTTAACTCTTCTTTTATTGCATCATATTACTTTTCAAAATTATTACTTTTATGACTTATGAAAATAATAAGGGATTCATTCTGATTCCTGTATCATAATATAATTCTTGTAGATATGTCATGTAATAACCATAAATGACAAAATTCCTTTCCCTTTGAGATATTCCCAAGATTGTCAATTATAATTATTCTACAATACCATTAATAGCGATATCAATATAATGTGGGAGTTTAGTAATGTTATTTTGTTGTTCACTTTTATCAAATCATTTAATGATTTGAGTAATAATAATCTCTCGAATAATAAAGAAGAATTAACTTGTATCTCCTCTATATCAAAATTGAATTTCGAGATTTTCACTCCCACTGATTTGCTATTTTATAGGAATCTTAATTTAATTGTTCTCATACTATAATTAGAGCAATAAGATATGTACCCTTTTAAACTTTTCTGAATAGATTATAAAATATTCGGATTAGTTATTAAATCTATTTTTTTTTATGCGAGTTGAAGATCCTTATCTTTATAAGACAATCTCAAATATGTAAATATCTTAAGTTAGGTTTTCTATCATTTCATAACTTAAAAGAAGTTATGTAATTTACTTACTAGGAACACCATTCAAGATATACATAGTTATCCTTAGAGCTTCTTCTCATATTGATTTGGGTATAAAAGAATAACTTATCATGATCCTAACCATATCTATAAAGGTACGATTATATCTTTTAGCAATCATATTCTACTATAACACATCTGGTAAATCATATTAAACACATATACCTTATTTTTTCAAGAATCTAGCAAAAGAATTATAATTATAATTGGGTTCATCATAAATACTATAAAATTTATCACCCTTATCAGATATAATGATCTTGACTTTTCTATATAATTGTCTATCAACTTCATTTATGTACAATTTAAGAGTGTGAATGGTCATAGACTTTACATAAATTATATATATATAATCATATCTCAACATGTTATTTATATGGTGATAAAATGTCTCTCATTAATGAGATGAAAGCATAGAGTGATTTACAGATATAATCTCAAGTAATTTATAAAACTATATTTCATTTAAATATTTAATTATAGGACCATTGTAAACTTAAGATTCATATTTATTCTCTATAGACTATTATACAGAATTCAAAGGTCAATTTTTATTGAATCACAATAAGTTTATAATCACCAAAAGGGAAATAATATTTTAATAATTCTAGGTAAAGAATATAAATTCTCAGAATAGATCCTTAAGATTTATCAAATTGAATCATATTTAGATATAAACGATAAATATAAACTAATATCGCTTTTACTTTAAGATGATTTCCTATAATGATAAATATCTCGTTCTCTTTTGGTTTATTATCTCCCTTTATTTTTTTTATTTTAATGAATATCTATTATTGGTAACATATGTTGAAGCATCACATTAATCCATCAAGTATTATAAAAAATAATTTATGTAATATTTGATTTGAACCATAAAGGTTATATTTATACATTTTCATTTCAAATCAAATCTTATATATATATATATATATATTTCTTCACATAACTTTTTTTTGGTACAAAAGTAACACTTTATTGTGAAGATATTCTTTTATGAGTTTATATAGTAATTATAAACTCAAGCGACTTATGCTTCATCCTTAATTTAGTGTTACCTACTCCTTGAGTAGTACTCAAAATATTATGAGTTTTGAGTTTATAGTTTTATCATTCATATTAAAGATATAATCTTGAATTCCTCAAATATTATTATTTTAAGGTGTCAATTAATGACTTATTAGAAAATTTAAATTGATCATTAGATATTCTCATGCACTAGTTGTAAACTGTACTAAAGTCTAAATATCATAAAATTGAGTCTTTAATATCTTTCTTGATCAAACACCTCAATTATTTATTTCACAGAACTTTCAGTAATTAAGTTTGTGTTCTATTCAATTAATCTGATCAATGTTTCACTCACTTAATATAACTTGCATATACTCAAGCTATTTATTTCAAAAGGTATATGGATATTTATAAAAATACAATAAAAGAAGTATCACTGTAATAATATAATATTAATGTTTTGAGTTTCCAAAAGATGAACTATTGATATTATCTATATTTCACCTTCAGATAAAATATTGACATATCTAGTGTTCACTCAAGATCATTTATGGAAGACTGATATCATCCTTGTGGAATAGTGCTGTTACTAGTATACGACCCTAAACTGCAAGGATATTCAAAACAGTATCATCCTACCCCATCATATAACTATTTAAAATAGATTCTTCTTGAGGATTATCTAAATCTCCTAATTATATATGTCATCATGAATATTATTTTATTTAATATTATTTATGATAATTTCATAATATATTTTATAGATTATTGGTCCAAGTCACTTTGGTAGTTACATGACCAATACAAAAAGATAAAATATAGTCAAAAATATCTCATGAATGACAAGAACTTTATTATAATTCACATCTCATAAGCTTATCATCCCAAGCTATTTTAGTAGCTATCGATCAGATAAAACTTAGGAAGATAAATTATAAATAATATTTACTAAATTTTTTTATCCTGATTCATGCTACCATTGTGAATATTATTTTATTTAATATCATTTAGGACTAATTTCATAATATATTTTATAAATTATTGGTCCATGTCACTTTGGTGGCTATATGACCAATACAAAAATATAAAATATAATCTAAAATGTTCTATAAATGATAAGATATTTATTGTAATTCAAATCTCATAAGTCTATCATCTCAAGCTACTTTAGCAGTTATCGGTCAGATAAAACTTATTAAGATAAATTATAAATAATATTTACAAATTTATTTATCTTGATTCGAAGCAATTCAATAATAGAATAACAACCATAATAATTATTAAATATTAATTAATAAAAAAAAAACTCATATGATAATCATGATAACATATAAATCATACATTCATATGAAAGATAAACATTATTTCATAATTTCAAAAATATACATGTGAATAACCAAATGAATATCTAAGAACAATAATTAGATTTTATTTATCACATATTAAAAATATAATCAATAATTCATATGAACAAACTATAAAAGTAAATCGTAATTATATTTTTTTAATCAAAATTAAATCTAATCATATAATCAAAATATAATCATGATTAAATTCAATCATAATTATTTATCAAATATATAATTAAGAATTCTCAATTTTATAAGGATAAAATTGTAAATATATAATAGGATATAAACTGAAATTATGAAATTTGTAAAGAGCAAAACTGTAATTTGGCAAAACCCTAGCCTCGAGGGCAAAACTGTAATTATGTCAAAACCATAGCCTGTGCCGCCCCTGTGGCCGCGGGGCTTCCTCTACCCGCGCGCGGCCGCTGCGGCGGTTCCTGCCCGCGCGTGGCTGCGGCTGCCGCGGTTTCTGCCGCGCTTGGCCGCCGCCGCCGGTGCGCGGGTCTTGCCCGCGCGCGGCCGCTGCCGCTGCCCTCTGTCCACGGGGGCAGCGGCTGCCGCCATCTGCGGCCACCGCCCTTCGGCAGGCGCCTTCTGCTGGCGCCACCATTACGCGTGAGGGCCGCCGCCGCCTGGGTTCGGCGTGCGTGGGGGGCAGCGGCTGCCGCCATCTGCGGCCACCGCCCTTCGGCAGACGCCTTCTGCGGGCGCCACCATTACGCGTGAGGGCCGCCGCCGCCTTCATACGGGGTGCAACCGCCGCCTTCCGCGGGCACCGCGTTCACAGGCGGTGCGGGATGCCCATGGTGCCGCCACCGCTCGCAAGCGGACCGCTGCCCGCGCACGACAACAGCTATTCAGCGGGGTTGTCGACAATGATCAACAAAGATCACCACCTCGATCAAACATAAAAATATTAGCGATAGAGTAAATTATATAGAAAAAACAGATAAATAATATCCGATGAATCATTTATAAATAAAAATAAAAAGATTGAAATCAAATAAATTAAATTTAACGATACATATCTTTTATTATTGTTCAGAAAAATAAATCTTATTTGACCTACAAATACTCTCATTATCGTATCTGAGATATTAATCTGTAAAGAGAATTAAATTCTTCTCTTTTCTTATTTTTTCACATGATCACTTAGATTAATGGATTAGGGAGATTGAGAGAAAAATTTTAATCTCTCAAATCCATTGAGATGTAAAACGATTGAAAAAAGAACTTTAATCTCTCAGCATTAATATCTCTTTATTAGCATAAAAGATTGTTTCCATATTACATATAACAGTTTTTATACTTACAAGCACCTGCATGAGCCAACCGCAGGTGTCGGAAGGAAAAAGCCTATGCTAATGTGTACTACTACTAATTTTCTGGGTCGGGGCCGTGGCGAGCAAAGAGGAGAGGGGGCAGGCGTACCTGCAGCAGTGGTTGTTTTGCTGCTGGTGAAGAAGATGGGAGAGAGAATCCGGAATCCAGGCAGGCGTAGTTCGCTTACTTCGCTTTTTGCTCTGGTGAAGAAGATGGGAGAGAGAATCCGGAATCCA
The DNA here is from genome assembly GCA_001649415.1 of Musa itinerans. Taxonomy (NCBI): domain Eukaryota; kingdom Viridiplantae; phylum Streptophyta; class Magnoliopsida; order Zingiberales; family Musaceae; genus Musa; species Musa itinerans. Next base: position 272,386 of record LVTN01000257.1, read on the forward strand.
GGCAGGCGTAGTTCGCTTACTTCGCTGCTATGGTAAGGCCACAAGCGGAGATTTGGATGTCTCTTACAGCTGCAGAGAAGGTGAACATCTTTAAAACGGTAATGCAAGTCTCTTCCAAATGGTAAGCTTGTTGGTGGTGATTAGGTTCAAGAGAAGCTGCTGCATGATGCATATTTTGTGGCATGAAATCTTCGATCTGTGGTAGAAAGGATCCAACATTCATTCCACCTGCCTTATCATTGGATTTCCCGAGTCCCACATCATCTCTTCCATTCAAGATGTCATAAAGCTTGAAGACGGGTATTGCACTTCATTTCCCCTGCGATTAGTTACCGCACCTTCATCGTACTCGGTTTCAGAATCATCTTACACTGAAGATATAATAAGAGCAAGAATTCTTTGATGAACTTTGGCATTTAAATCCACTATCATCCTTTCAATACATTTCTCTTCACCACACTGTTTCGATAGTGCAAGACTCTGTCCGTCAAACAAAACGAATCATCGAGACAGACAACAATGTTTGCTTTCTCAGATCAATAACAATTACGCTTATATTGTCAGCGCTTTTCCTTCCCAGCGCAAGCCTAGCCAACAGTGTTGCTGCAAGAGAGCATCGTGCGTCAGATGCTTGCTCTTTCTCCCGTCCATCCATTGCACCTCTGCTGTCTCCTCCGAGGGTGTCCTCGGATTCCCTTGTCGGATCTGCCTCTTCCAAGCACCGTCGAGCCACATCACATGCAAGATCATTAGGTAAGACGTCCCACAGCCCATCGCTCGCGATGATCAGGCATTCGTCTTCGCCTGTTCTCTCCACCACACGGATCTCCGGTTCGGAAATCACAGAAGGCTTCAGGTACTTGTCCCCTGTGAAGGAGCAATCAATAGATTACCGCTTGATACTTGCAACAGACACTGACGAACCACAGTTACATTTGGCAGCTGTTGCCTTCAGTCATACACCTTAGAATTATGCATGGGAATAGTATTATACAGAAACAAGAGCGGATTGACAAACAGAAACAGAATCATGCATCGCAATAGTACAAGTCAGAAACAGATACAGAAGAGCAGATTAATAATAAAGGCTTTAAACATTCATGGGCCCCTAACCCATCAAGATATTAGGTGCACAGGTGGTTACACCTTGCATTGATCTTTTTTGAGAAAAGGGTGACGTTCTACCATATAGCCAAATTTAGTGAAGTCCTTTCTTGGACTTTTCTCCATGCTATATAGTAAGCATTTAGTAGTTAATTTGCTTGCAAGTTTTGTAATAGTATGTCCTGTGTACCAGTCCCATTGTTTCAAGTATCACCATGACTCATCAATGACTCACTCTTCATCAAAAATATATCATTCCCCCGCACCTAAACTTAACCTTCCAACTTCCAGTCCTCTAGGAGAGAGCTAGCAGAAAGAATATCTTCAAGTGTTAGGTTGCAACACCTAAACTTAGTTAATTTGCTTGCAAGTTTTGTTATAGAATGTCCTGTGTACCAGTCCCATTGTTTCAAGTATCACCATGACTCATCAATGACTCACTCTTCATCAAAAATATATCATTCCCCGCACCTAAAATTAACCTTCCGACTTCCAGTCCTTTAGGAGAGAGCTTCCAGTCCTCCAGTCTCTTCTCATCTTAGCCTCCCAACATTTAATATGTACTTCATCGAGGCAAATTCAGACTTGGACAAGAAAATGGGCCTAATGGATTGGACAACAATTAATCTCATGAAAAATAAAATCATCTGTCCCTTTAAGTGCCACCATAGCAGGTCCCGCTCCGTACTACCTCATAAAGGAGGGGACTGGCACTTAGTCACCACTTGCTTACTCGTGATGGATTTACTTGCAAGGCTTTCCTTGTTCTAATTGGTGCTTGAAGCCATGATACTCAAAAAATAAGATAAATGGGTCACGATCTTCCACGGTGGGCGAGCAAAGGATCAGCTACTTAGATGAGAACATGACTCTAGGAGATAGAATCGAGGTGCTGGTCTGATCCTGGCCACTGAATGAGGTTTATCCTGATAAGGAAATAGCTCAAGTAAACTCTACATCTCAACCCTTAATTTATCCAGGCAACACCAGATTCCTCTGTAAATCTTTATTGATTGACCAAGGAGTCTAAATACGAAACTCGTCGCAATTACTCTCAAGCAGTTACAACTCAGAAGTTCTACCCACATCGATATGCAAAGTGAATAAAAAGATTGGTGGTGATCCTCTTCTAAATGTGGTTATGATCATTCATCACAAATAACAGACCATCTACTTTAAACATGTGGTTCTGTATGAACTCAAAGCAAAAGTATCATCGCAAACTTTAACAATCAAGACTGGATTCAGCCGACACAAAATAAAGCAACAGAAATAGTAATCCACAGGAAAATATTGTTCAACTCTGTGTTTTATTGCCCACATTCTACCTATATTAACAAGAAACCTTACGAGCCATCAGAAATATAACTTACTATTACCAAATTACATGTAACGTTAATGCTACTATTTTGAACTGAATTTGTGTTTTAACCATCAAATCATTAATTTCTAATGACCATTTTCAGGGAAATATAACTGCTCACACTGAAAAAAAAGAAAAGAATTTTGACGGAAAAGCATGCAAATATCAACCAAGTTTCGACAACTTTTCAGTAATTATTTTTGTGTGTGCATTTATAAGCATAATCTCTCTATGCAAGATTTCTTTTTATGGTGAATAAGTCCGACAAAAAATCCTAGTTCTATTATACAATTGTACCACGCACATCAATCGTTTATCCTAAGGTCCATCTGACTTCTCACAAATGTCAATTGTCGATCTTACTTTTTTTCAAGACTTTACTAGTCTTAGTAATGATTTATTATGGAAATAAAAGGCCAGACATAACAGGTAAACTTAATTCATACTGTGCTGCTATCCTAAAACTGTTTAGCCAATAATTGGCAGCATTGCTTGTGCTTAAAACACTAACATGTAGGAAAACATGAAAACGACAGGAGATGGACAAGGAACACAGATATTACCAGAAGATAGACAACCTTCGCAGCTGGACATACAAATTCGACAAGTATGATATGATATGAAGTTAACCATAATAGTGGAAATTCAGAGTAATAGACTGACTAGGAGAGATGTTACGTCCAAGGATTCCCGATTTATGAGTAGACCTCAAAATGAAGTTTCGATTAATTCACCCTTTTCATGCATTGATCCGGTTTGCTATGCTAGATAATTAAAGGGATATGTCCCTCAAATTATCTACTTGATCGAATTGCCAGAACCGTCAGGTTCACCAGCGGCTAGCGTAAGGTTTTCTACCGACACTACTGGGCAGGCACACAGGAACCTAAAAGGCAATCGCAAATATAAGTCACAATCAGGTTTGGCTTTTTCTTTGTGCATTAGATTTTGCTTGATAATGTCGCCTGCATTTCAATAACATTTGGAACGACAATAAGAAATTATGTAGCAGATGGCATTTCTGAAACAAAGATACAAATCATACTCATACCTAACGCCCGTGACATGGCCAGTATGCCGTGGACGCGAGCTCCGTTCAAATATATCACCCGTCCCCCGGCCGCTTCTATCCTCGCCAGCTCATCCGGTCGGTCCGGCTGCCAAAACAATTAGTTTTTATTACCTCCTCAAACCCTAACCCCAAATATCACACAAGCGTTACTATCTACTGTGGCATATATCACCGTTTCCCGAATCCCGTCAACAACGTGTCGGTTCGGGTGACACGTGTCACATCGAATCGAATTTACTAGAATATCGTCTCCCCAAGTCCTCACGAAAACCACGTGGCGAGAGGTGGTTGCACTAGAAGCAATGGCCCTTTGGACCCCCGTGATAATTGCAAGGACTGCCACTGGACTGACCTTGTGGTCGGAGGAGAGCGGCACGGCCCGGCCGCCTCGGCTGAGCACCGTCCGAGAGTCTCCACAGTTGGCGACGAAGATCCGACTACCGCCGACGATCGCTACCGCCGCCGTAGACCCCACAATCTCGGACTCGATCCCCGACCGCTCGCAGCCGCACGGTGGCATCCCGACCTTCCCGCACGCGCAAGCCGTCAACGCCAGCTCGTCCATCCGCGCGAAGCTCCGCCCTACCGCGGCCCTCATCCACGCCTCCTCCTCCTCCGTCTCCGCGCGGCCCAGCTCCTCCGCCAACAGAATGTGCATCCGCTCTTTGCACAGATCTGCGACCTGCGCCGCGAGGTTGAGGTTGTTCATCAGACGGCTAAGATCGCCCAAATCACCGCTTGGAACAGTTTGAAGTACGGAGTAATAAATTCGGGCGTCGGTATCACCGTCCATTTTGATAATTTCTTTAGAGGAATAAATAGATAATTTCTTTTTCTCATCATATCACAAACATTTTGATAGAAAAACAAAACCAAACATTCGAAATGTAGTCATCTTTTCGGAAAATTCGGAAACTAATCAGATTATTACTGTTCGGTGCTTAAACTTAAAATGAAGATTAAATTGCGGTATTAAACAACAGAGAGGAGAGGTAGGGCTTCGGAACTTACGTGGGCGCCACCGTGGCCGTCGAAGACGGCGAAGAAATGAAACGGCGGGCTGCCTTCCGCCCGGAAGAAGCCCGGCCGGACCGAGATAGCGTCTTCCATCTCCCTCGACCGACCCGAAAGCGATATTGATCCGAACGCGACGGGGTGCTCCGCCGGCGCCAACCGAGAAGTTGACCCGATCGCCCGAGCACAAGCTTCTCCGACAGAGACGGACGACGACGAGGGTGCGGCACAACAGGAGCCCTGCGGGTGAGGATGAGGAACAGCAGCGTCGTCACCGGCGGTCCGGCTCCGCTTCTGGCCCACGGCGAATCCGAAGGGGTCCGGCTCCTCTCGCCGCTTTCCTGCCATTCTTGGACTCGGCGGGGGATCGTCTTCGCCGGCAGCCTCGAGACGGCCGATCTCGATCCGCCGGCGCCCCGAGGACTCGCCGTCGCCAGCCATCTTCTCGATGCAGACGGCGCCCATTAAGGGCCGGAACCGGCGGAAGGGGGCGACGGCGACGGCGACGGCGACGGCAGGATGCGATCCCCGCCGTAGACCATCTCCGGCAGGTGGATTTCGTTGGGAGGGTGCCTTCAATCGAACAAGGAGGAGGAAGCAGGAGGGGGGGGGGGGGGGGGGGGGGGAGGCGCGTGGGGGTCTCTTCCTGCAACGAACGGGATGTAGCTGCGTAGAGTACTTTGTGTGTGCTGTTTTGTTTGTTATGGACTCATTATTATTAAAGAAGAGACGGGGCAAGGGACGTAGCTGCTCGTTGCGTTTGTCGTGGAAGCCAGCTCGAGGTGGCCGTCACCGACCGCCATGTACCGACACGTGTACAGGGTTTACCCACCACCTTCTCCTTTGCTCGCTGTCTGAATACCCCTCTCCTCTTTTTAAGGTGAAAAATAATTATCTCTGTATTATATTCCAGCACGTGCATCGTACGCGGCCAAATAAGCAAGGACTCAATCGACGGCTCGGATTTAATCCTGATATCACGTGAGCTGCATCCTCCGGTGGGATACCATACGGCCGAGTGACAAATGTGCAGGATAACTAATGTGTGATTTCAAATTGCACACGTGTGCTTAATTATGAATTATGATATCCATATGACACGTCGATATTACACCAGTGGCCTAGCACATCAAAGTTTAAATGCGGATCAAAAGAATTTAATGCTTCATGTGACACGTGACATCTATTCCAGACTCAACTCGAGTTCAACCCCCATCTGTTTGCCCATAATTCGTAGGATCATCGTGGATGTGAGAGGCCATCCTCCATCATTCGATGAATAGGCGCGGCTTCTTCCGATAAACGGCGCAACCTCCTGACGTGGCGCACAAGTCGCGGTCGGTAGCGTCACCGTCAGAAGATCCGTATTCATGATCGCACCGTTGGTCGGATACACGAAAGCAAACGAGTGGCTGCGATGTGAACCGGACATGACCAACGAAGGCGCTGGTGGAGAAGATCCGCGACAGGGGTTGCCATCATCACGTGCGGGCGTATTGCGACATCACACGATGCAAATAGAGAGACGTGTGGGAAAACGAAAACACGATGGAAAAAGGCGGAGGAGTCGTCGGCGGGTCCCCTCTGCTCCTCCGCTGGCAAGGCGGTGGGACGTCCCGGAGCAGGAGCCGGAGGGGGCCGTCGACACGCGGCGCTAACGCTGGGAAACCTCCGTGCCGTGGATGATTTGAATTGACCTGGAGGAGTTGATTTGCCTCGTGGGGTTGAATTCGCAACGGAGGCGGCCATAATAGAAAGGAGCAGTGATGGAAAGGAAGGCTAATGCGCGCATGTCGACTAAGAGTGACATACTCAATTCAGATACCCGGTTTCCTAATCTGTGGATTTGGCACTCGAACAGTCTTTGAAGACAAAAGCTATGGTGTTGAAACCCTTGGTGCCTCACATCACTCCTCTCATGTTCTGGATGCGTTGATGATGTGCTCTACCTAATTACTCTTTTTATCTTTTGGAGAAGCCAAATGGCCCACAAAAAGAGTAGCATGCCATAAATAAAAAATTATTTATTTTCTTGGATATTCTTTATTAAAATTACTCCTCCCATATAAGCAACAATAATCGGATACTATACCATGGATTATTACAAAAATTTGACACTTCATTTGAGGTGAATATCCTGAGATGCATTCATTAATTACATTGAATTTTTAGGGTCAATGCATGATTATGGAGGTCTCAGCAATCTAAATATATGTTCCAATATGATCAAGAGTAGTTTCAGATGAAGAGCCCTAAACTTGTGGTGTCACATTCTTGCCATTCCATCAGTTCTATTCTTCTCGTGTTTTGGACTTGTAATTCCTTTCAAAAAAAAAAAAACTTCACATACTCGTAACATTTATGTTGATATGATCGATTCACATGCAGAGTAATTGAACCACAAGTAACACAAACTGTACAAAGAGAATACTTAGCTGTATACTGGACACTAACTTTGGTTATGGTTGATGGCCGAGCCTCAGCTCCAGATCCAGTTCAGCTCCCTCCTCCTCCTCCTCCTGCCTCCCTTCTCCACCATGAGTGGTCAAGCCCAAGCGTAGGTCTTCACCGAAGCGGCTCGTGTCGTGTGTCATCTGCGAGCCGCTGTCCACACTCATCCTCGCCTCGTCCCTTCCGGTTGATGGCGACGATGACGACGCAGGTGGGAAGTACATGGTGTAACCCTTCAATGGCTCGAAGGCCGGAGGGCGGTAGAAGGCGCTGCAGCTGTTAGCGTAGTGGTCGCGGTGTCGGTAGCCGTCTGAGTCGTCCTCGGTCCTCTCCAAAACCGAAGGCCGCTCCCTGGCTCGATCTTTCCGGTGGATGTTCATGTGCCCCCCTAAAGCTTGCGCGTTGGAGAAACCCCTCTTGCAGAAGGTGCACTCGTAGTACGGCCGCTTGGTTCCGGCGTCGTCGTGCCCCGTCGGCTCCGCGGAGCTGGTCTCTTCGCTCGATGCCGTGGCGTCCTTTTTATGTCCATCTTCTTCCATCTCCGGTTCGAACACCGGCTTCGGAGGGGTGGAGGAGGTGGACGATGGTGGGAAGGGACGCCTTTGTATGCTGGAGATGGTAGTAAAGGACAAGAGAAGGGCATTGCTATTGTCAAGGACGTCGGGGTTGAAGGAAAGCTGGGGGAAACACGGTTTGATTGTCCACTTTGGGGGAGTATTCTATTTGGCCGGCAATGGCGTGTAGCTGATCCACTGCATCATCTTCCTCGACCCAGTTGGTCCAGTGACGACCTTGGAACTTTTAGCCGCGGCTGCAGTGCTCGTAAAATAGCTCTCTTACGTAGGTAGGAACCCTTGACGCGGTCAGCATTGAGGCAGACCACCATTCAAGTCTAAGTCCCACCATTCCTTCGCCTGCACTTGTTATCCATGTTGGGAGGTCTCGGCAGAGCTCGGCATGACTTGTTATCCATGTTGGGAGGTCTCGGCAGAGCTCGGCATGACCACCCCTTCCCTCTGGTTCTGTTACTGATTCATTGCACGCTTGCCTTTCCAAGTGACGTCAGAAGGAAACCTAATTCGGAGAGTTGCTATAACATCTTCTCGTAAATGATCATTTTTCTTGATATAGATAAAAGAATTAAAAATATATAAAAATAATTCTTGATTAATAGAATTCCATTTTATATAGATATCTTAGGTCAAATTTTGTATTATACAATAAAAAATAAAACTGATTTCTTCTAATTTTTTTTGAATTTACTTCCTTTTTCTTCTTAAATTATTACATATGAAGAAGATTCTAATCAAATTTAGTTAACTAAAATATAAATTAAGTTCCTCAGACATCATCATTCCTTTCGGCTCTTTCTCTCTCTTAGAATATTAAGAATGATTGACAAAAAGATAATGACTGCTACTGGCCACAGACTGTCACAATGACAAGATACTAACGAATAGCCGTGACAAAAGTTGTTGGCTTATATATGTCGATGTGATCTAGAGAATGTAAACTTGTGTTGTCAGATTCTCACTTGATGCAGAAGACTTTGAGCTTCATATTTGGTCACGAGTTGAAGCCAGTTGAACTCACCATCTTTTGCCTTTTATGTGGGAGGGTTTAATTTACGTTAAAAGAGGGACATTTTTGCTTCTTATAGAGTTAAAGAAGAGTTAAGTGTAGGCAGATGACATGCAGGAATGTTTGGTGATGCTAATTAGGTTTCTACCTCGTAGGCAAGCATGAAATGCATGTGTTTACTTATGTAGGGGTAGAGATCAGAGATCTGAATTAGATATATATATATATTGTCCGTGTATGAGGGCGGCACTCAGCTATACGTTCATCTGAATCGGACACAACTGGAAAGGGCTCCCTCAGCATCATGTCCAGATATGCTCTTCTGGACATTCTTACTGTTGTTTTCCTCTCTCATCCCCCATCTGCGTTGCAGCTTCTCGTTCTCAAAGAAGAAGTCAATGCGGTCATTTTCGCCAGAAAAGGCTGATTCGTTAAGCAGGCAGGAAGCGATCCGTGAGAGGGAAGCTTGTGGTTTATTGTAATGGAGTGGAGGCTTGTTAAGCTGAGGTAAGGGTTAGGTGGCTGGGGAAGAACCAAGGATGACTTGCTCGGGGAGAACAAGAGAACACCAGATACAGAACAGAAGGATAAGAAAACTATTAGTCTTCGCATCATACAATAATAATAACAATAATAATAATAATAATAATAATAATAATAATGGTATTTAGTGTGAGATTAGGTTATTCCACATAGACCAGATCAGATTAAGATGGAGCAGCTAGAAGTGTCACATTATCCAACCAGATCTACAAAACGGGTCGATCCAAATCCATCTCAGTTGAATCCAAGTCGTACGTATTTATTTTATTTTGTCTTGGAGAAAACTAATTAATTTTTGTGTCTTGTTCTTTACGAGAGAGAGAGAGAGAGAGAGAGGGAGAGAGAGAGAGAGCACTTCAAATAGAAGAGGAACACAATCTTCATCTTAAACTCGATCAAGTTCTTCACGAGTGTTATCTTAAACTTCAACCAGACGTAATCCGACTTAATCTTCTCTAAGCATAATCTTTAACAGCATCCGATGGCTGTCATGGAAGCATCGTCGACCGACAGGCACTCCCCAACATCCGCATGCAACTTTTGTCCGCCATGTAAAACACACCTGCTTTAATCCTCCATGTTAGTGGATGCTTTACATAGACTTATATGCATAAAGCACAACACGATTTGCCGGCCTCTCGCATGGAGTATACTCGGCATGGAATTTGTAGTCATGTAGTATATAGCACACGTGCACATGTAAACAGAGAGAGAGAGAGAGAGAGAGAATGTGTGGATGTGTGGATGCCACGCAAGTGTCGATGAGGGTGACCTGAATGCTTCCTTTCAACACTGGAAGGGCAGGCTTGTTATCGATGATACAGTGACAAAGTATCCAAGTAGGTCGAACACTATTGAGAAAGGTTCAGGGTCTCTTTTTAAGCTATCCGAGAGGAGTGGGAGGCAAAAAGGAACGATGAGACAGGCCGAACCAGCGTGGGCAAGGGGGGATGCATCACTTGGAAGAAGGAACTAAATTATCAACCTGATCTTGACCTCGACCTGCATGAAGAGGATTCATTTTTACCCCAATACTGAAATGTGTCAACTTGTGATTCGAGTCCACCGGCAGGTGTATGCATCCCCTCGCTGCTCTCTGGCCCTGGCCAATGGTCATGAGTTCTTTTGGTCAAAATCCAATCATGGTCTAATCAAAATCAAATCCGATCATAAATTGAGATTGATGAAGGTCAAAATTGATCAAGATTAGACTTTCCCAAATTAAATTAAAATCAGAGTTGACCGAATCATATTATGTAGGATTGATTTGAGGTCATAATTAAGGTTAGGTTAAAATCAATTTAGGGTAAGATTTGGCCAAAATTGATTTTGACCACAATCTCATTCCCACCATTGGTTCTTCCTACAGCTTCTCTATGACATAGATTGCAGCATCCTCTCTTTCTCCTTTGTTGATGATGATGTGGCATCAATTATGTGCCTCTGCCACACAACGAATCATCCAAATCGATATCGTTTACTACAACACAAGAATCCGTTATCTGTCCTATGCGTTGTATCGTAGCACCTCATTGGTCGCCTTTCACGTCGTCACTGGTAGTAGTACTCAAATCACTATCGCCCAAGAAGCCCTTCGATGCCACATGAGGCGCTACATCACTAATTGCTTGTGCCCAATCAATGCTACGCACAACCATCTCATTACATGATCGTTACGTGTCCCTCAACCTTTTATTTAAATATTGAGTTGCTCTCTGCAAGCAGCATCTAGACCATCATCGTTGGCCTCGTGGCTTTTGACAACTCCATGAAGAAGCACATGTCTACGAAAGACCATTCCACTATGCACCTCACCCATGACACCCAAATTGATTTTTGGCTACCATCAAGTCGGTGTTGATAACCACCTTCATGATATTTCGTCTTCAGTGACGCTTTTCCTACCATGACACCTCGTATCACGTTGCGACATCCAGCATCCTTTAGCAATGCTCCCATTGCCAAATCTCATCATCATAATGACACCCAGCAAGACTCCTTCCTATCGTAACATGCCATGATCTCATGTGATTGTCGCACTCAACAAGGCTGTCACACCACTGTTGTTACCTAGGTCTTTGTTAACACTTTGTGATGCAATCCTATGACGATTGTGGGACTCCTCATCATAGCACCCAATGTCACGATGCCATTATCACCCTCAACCATCACTAGAACCAACACACATGAGCATTAGCGTATAGAGTCCTATTGTTATGACTCCCTATGATGCCACCAATAGTAGTCTGTTGCCCACAACAAGGTCGATGACAAAGCAGGTCATCACCCTATGTTATACTGTCATAGACAAAAAGTCGTCTGCCAACATCGATGATCCCTCATTGATGACTACCTATCGTAGAACCCTCCTTTGTCATCGCACCCAATGTCGTTGTGGTTTATATAACCGCTGCATGCAACATTGCTGCCTGCATAATCATGGCTTGTGGTAGGGCCAACGACTAAGGTAGGCCATTGGTCTTCATAGTGTTATCATTGATAGCAAACTACTGACACAGCTCATCAACCAAGATCAGTTTGCAACCTTTCATCCGTGATTCCACCTGTACGAGTGAGAAACCTTCATTGCTCACAAGTAAGTGACTACAAGATAAACAAAATAGAGCGAAGCAACCTTTCGCAAGCAAATGATGACAACACAAAGCAAATAGTATAAAACAAATTTAATTTTTTTATGATCCAAGTTATTTGATTTCAAAACAACATTGATACCAATTATAAGGATAAAAACTATAATCATGCTATTATTATACGAAAAAACTTTAATGTTAGAATATGAAATCAAATAACAATAGATTAAACTTTAGATGCATATCTCTCGATGTCATTCAGAGTATCTTTCTTCTGATTTATAAATGCATCATTGTCCAATCCAAAGGAAAGGATTTACAAGGAGAACTAGACTCGTATTTTACTATCTTTTTATCCTTCGTAGGATTACTATAAGTAATAGAACACGGATCGAGAAGAGATCGAAAATAGATTTATAATCTCTCTTTTGTTTATAATCCTTATGAGGTCTTTTCTATTTATAAGTAAAAATAAAATATCTATAATAAATAATTAGGAGAATCTCTCTCGTTAAAATCATCGTCGTTAATAAAAAATAATATCATAATTATTTTTTTATTGATTGATGACTCTAATTAAAATTTAATTAAAATTATAATATATCTTATCTAATTAAATATGATCATATAATCTAGGACTCTCTCTTGGTCTAACGTTAGGGTTGTGATTCCGTCAACGGAATTATTAAATCATAGATGCCGTTCTCGGACCTGTAACACCTCAGGAGTGTATCAACATGACCAAGGGGACTGCATCGGCTTTGGAAAAGGAGTGGGTTAATAGCAACTTGGCTTGACCCTATGTTAAGAGGAGCAACTTTTGCTGCAGCCATGCATCCACTTTCATCAGCTTGCACCTAATGGATCTTGTGTCCTTTTCCTACATGTAGACGTCACATGGAGCTACTTGCACTTGCACACAGACTCCCTCTAAATTCCTATATATATACCCGAGATATATATATATATATATATACCTTCAGACTAATCTCCAAGGGTAAGATAGGTTGGACTTGTGTTTTGGCTTTCAAAAAGTCCCTCGGTACCCCCACCCCCCAAACACTCTTACCGTACACCACGAGGACCACTCGCAGCTCAACTGCAGCACCAACTCCTCCACGTGACCAGGGGGAATGCACCACCGCCGAAGGAACTGGATTAATGGCGACATGGCTTGGGACTGTTACTAGTCAGGGAGAGGAAGGAGGAATTTTCAATGTGAATAAGCTATGAAAACATGGGCAATGTCATACGATCATAAATCTTCTTAGCAGGGGAAAGAAGATATTATTCCACCTGTGCTTTATTTCACTCTTAAGACAGTATTATAGAAATGCTACGATGCACGACAGTTGTTTGGTTCGAAATTCGTATTAATATATTTTATTATTCTGACGTTTTCATAAGCATTGGTCTGAAGAAGGCAAAATACATTGGTGTTATTATGAATACAGATCCTTCGTTCTCCATCTTTCCAAGCATTCTTTACGTGCATCTGCGTCCGAACGAGGTGGGGCTGGGGCGCATACGAACTCCTGTGGCAGCGCAGAGACAAATACTTGGTCATCCTTTGTGTTTGGCTTCATCCTGGTGATGATTACGATGACGGGGAGGACGAGGACGAGGTCGAGGACGAGGACGAAGAGGGATTCATTTTCCGAAAAATAGAAACAATAAAAAGAAAAAGGAGAAAAGAATTAAAAGAGGGCGGCCTCCGTGGACAAATATCCGGGTGATGGGGACGGGTGGGCCCGGGGGGGCGTCCAGGTTCGCCTCACGTCGATATAAAACAACCACGATTCGCGTGGATGGTCGAGGTTTGGGATTTAACCAACACCCAGGCGGGCGGACACCCACGTCCATCTGCGGGCCCCCCGGCGGCATCCTGCCCTGGTTCCCCTCCCCCTTCCGCCTTGGTTTTGAGCAACCCGTTCGCTTATCTCCATCCCCATCGTACTGTTATCCTCACCCCCACCC
>LVTN01000257.1:286145-299617 GCA_001649415.1 Musa itinerans
CCCCCCCCCTTTCCCCTGGGAAACCCTCCCAATAGAATACGCTTCGAAAATTTGCACATGATCAAAATGAACGGTGGAGTCGTGTCTTGATGAATGATGCAACTCTCGGGGAGAGCGGAGTGTGAGGGGTGGTAAAGATAAAAGAGTGGGTGAGAATAGAAAAAGGACGCTTCTCGCTTACTTGGACCTCGTTCTTCCCCCTTCCTGTTTGCTCCTTCCCCCTGTTTCTCTTCCTTCCTTCCTCTCCTTGCGCTGCTGCTCCGTTTCCAGCGCCTCGAGCCATCGGAATGCGGGCGGAAAAAAGCGGAGAAGCCTTGGAGGAGGATCGGAGGACTGGCTGACGATTTTTCCTCCTTGGAGGGAGCTGCGGCTCCCGGTCGTGACGATGGTCTGAATCGGTCGTTGCAGTCCTCCTTGCACGGGGCGACGGATTGGAGATGGTGGTCTCGTAGGTGATGGTCGTCGCTCTCGCTTGCTGCTGGCTGCGTTCGGGCGGGGCGTCGCCTTTCCTTTTGGCTTGGAATTTTGATGGTTCTTGTGGATTTTTTTCTGGCACGCAAGGAATTTGGGAAAATAGATGTGCGAGAGGTGAGATTTTTTTTCTTTTGGTGGTGGATCCATAATAAAAAGGTCCTTTTTGTTTTGTTTTCTGGAACTTTAGGATCCATTGATTTCATTTTCTTTTGTTTTGGTGTAATTTTATCGGTTAGGGTTGCCTTTCGAAATCTTATCTCGAGTTTCTTGGGATTGTTTTGGTTACTTTAATGGATTTTCTTTTAGATTCGTGTGAAAAGATTGGGAAATGATTTTGTAGGTTTTCTCGTCGTTAAAATTTTCATCTTTCTGAATATAGCATGTTATCGGGAGGAGCTTCTTGATGCTCGGTTCTGAGATTCAAGATTCGGTCTTTCTTTTTTCTTATTATTTTTTTCGTATTAGGATAAGATTAATGACGTAAAGTTTCCATTTGGATCATAAATTTATCGTGGGATCTCGTTGTTGCCTTCTGAATTGGGTCACAGATACTAAATCAACATACTTTTGGGAGTTTGAAGGGTCCTAGTAATTTCTTGAATGAAGTATGCTTTGATGCTAGTTTTCTCTTTCTCGATTACCTTTCAGTTCATAACAAATTTGTTTTCATTTGATTCTAGGCATCCAGATCAACTGCTGGAAGCTTTAGATTTTAGGGACTTGGTAGTGTGATCTTATGAGCAAACTACAAGCTTGGGGTTTCTAGTCAAATGAAATGAACCTGGTGTCCTAGATCAAATGTTAAGAGCATTGTTCCATGGGCTTCTAATCTCTTCCATTCTATTGTCTGCATCTGCAACTGGGATCGGTTACTCACGATGCAACTGCGATGGGGACAGGTTTTGGAATGTTGAGAACATTTTCCAGTGCCAGAAGGTGAGCGATTTCTTGATTGCTGCTGCCTACTTCTCCATCCCCCTCGAGCTCTTGTACTTTGCCACATGCTCCGACCTCTTCCCCTTCAAATGGATCGTCTTCCAGTTCGGCGCCTTTATAGTCCTGTGTGGACTGACACACTTGCTAAATGTGTTCACTTACGAGCAACATTCGTTTCTCCTGATGCTGAGCTTGACCATTTCCAAATTCTTCACTGCCCTCGTGTCTTTTGCCACAGCAATAACCCTCTTGACCTTGATCCCTCAGCTCTTGCGAGTGAAGGTGAGGGAGAATTTCTTGAGACTAAAAGCTCGGGAACTGAACAGGGAGGTTGGCATGATGAAGATGCAGGAAGAGGCCAGTTGGCATGTAAGAATGCTGACTCAAGAAATCCGCAAGTCGCTTGACAGGCATACTATCTTATACACCACTATGGTCGAACTGTCGAAAACATTGGGCCTGCAAAACTGTGTAGTGTGGATGCCTGATGAGAACAAGAAGGAGATGCACCTAACTCATGAGCTAAGGCAGAGGAGCTCCTCGGATTTGTACAGCCGTTCTATTTCTATTGACGACCCAGATATATTAGAAATCAAAGAAACCAAGGGTGTGAAGATACTTGGTACTGGCTCCGTGCTCGGGTCTGCAAGTAGCGGAGGTATGCTTGAGTCAGGAGCTGTGGCTGCAACACGGATGCCGATGCTAAAGGTTTCCAATTTCAAAGGTGGAACACCAGAAGATGTGCAAGCAAGCTATGCGTTACTGGTTCTAGTCCTCCCTAGGGATGCTTCAAGGGTTTGGAGCCATCAGGAACTAGAGATTGTGGAGGTTGTTGCAGATCAGGTCGCTGTTGCCCTCTCCCATGCTGCAGTTTTAGAGGAATCACAATTGATGAGGGAGAAGTTGGTGCGACAGAATCGAGATCTGCTTCAGGCGAGACAGAACACTGTGAGGGCAAGTGAAGCAAGGAACAAGTTCCAAGTTGCCATGAGTCAGGGAATGAGAAGACCCATTCATTCCATCTTGGGTTTGTTGTCGATGATGCAACAAGACAAATTAAGTCCCGAACAAAGGCTCATCATAGATACTATCACGAAAAGTAGCAGTGTGGTTTCGACATTGGTCAATGATGTGATGGAAATTTCTACTGTAAACAGTGAACGAGTGTCCTTGGTAATGAGACCTTTTCACTTGCATTCTATGATCAAGGAAGCCATTACCGCTGCAAGATGTCTTTGCGATTCTAGACGATTTGGTTTCAGTTTCCAGGTAGAAAATGAAGTGCCTGATCAGGTTGTTGGTGATGAGAAGCGAATTTTTCATGTGATACTGCATATGGTTGGTACTGTTTTAAATGGGTGTGATGAAGGTTCTCTGATGTTCCGGGTTAGGGGCTATCAAGGGGTCAGTGACAAAGAAGATCAGGCATGGGTCCCATGGAAATCAAACTTTTCTGATGGGTATGCTTGTGTGAAGTTTGAGGTCAGGTTAAAAGGATCAGAAACCGATAAATTGAGTTCATCAACAGTTCAGTCTTCTCGGGTACCAGATTCTCAAGGTTTGGAGATGGGCCTTACCTTTCGAATGTTCAAGAGGCTTGTGCAGGTACTATTTATCATCTCCCATTTCCCTTAAAAATATACTCAATGACCTTAAAAGCATTTTACATATTACACAGTTGATGTTACTGTTAACTCATGGGCAACTTACAACTTACTCCATTCCTTTCTGATCTGTCCATTTTTGTCTTGTTTTGGCTTCTGCTCTTCTTCATGAGATTTTGGAAATTGAAAGTGCCTTAAAGAAAATAAATTGGCACTAGAAACCTCTTTTCAGTGAGACATTGCAAGTTGAAATTTTCATTAAGAAAATTACTGGTTTTTCTTTCTCTTCCTAGATTGATCACATGAAAGAACTATATGTGCAGTTTGGTCACTTAAATCTTTTGAATACTCTTTAAAAGGTTCTTAAACTTGCTAAAGTGCAGTGGATCTTTCAGTTCCTTTATGTCTAATGATTCAGTGCATTGGAACTCTATATTTTTAAGCTCTATAGATGCCAATCGTGGGTCTTAAAACATTGTATTCTGTAGCATCTGTCATAACCTGCAAGAATCATGTTATACCTTGATAGGTGGCAGCTTCTAGATATGAAATTGCTAAAAGAAATATGTAAAATACAGTGCCACAAACTCTTAGCCTCGTTCCTCGTATCATATTGCTTACATGACATCGACCTCCATAACCCACCTACGTATCCTGGTTGGTTATTAATCATGTTATAGCAATATGCAGAAGTTAGCAGTGCACCAAGCCATAATTTTTTTGTTGGCTGAGAAATAGATGGGGATGCACTTGATGACATGCTTGGGATGAAATCATTTTTGCAGAACAAAGTAGTGAATACAGGGATCTTTATGACTGATAACTTAGTGCATCAAAATTGGAAAACCTTGTTCGAAACTCATAGTCTGCCATCTTATTCTTCTCTATGGATGGTGGTTTTTAACCCACAATTACAACCAATTCCATGCATTCAGCAACTGTTTAACTATTGGATTTCTGGCATACTGATATATTCTAAGACCTGGTGATGGTATGCTAATCTATCATGTCATATTTGACAATGATTAGCTTCCCAAGTTTCTGATGTTTTGATTTTTGCTAAACCTTGCAAGCGTAAACCTAATGCCCTAAGCAATTGCTTGTTGCATTTGTTTCGACCCTGACAGGATTGTTGACAAAAGGACATCAGATAGGCAACTAATTTCAGAGTGGCTCATGAAACACTTTCTTTGTATGTGCAGATGATGCAGGGAAATATCTGGGAAGCTAAAACCCTGCAAGGCCAGTCAGAAAGTATAACACTTGCTCTTCAATTCCAATTACAACGGTTGATGGCAATGCCTGAGGCCAGAGGATCTTTTGAGCTGCATTCTACATCTGCCACCCCCAACTTCAAAGGCCTCACAGTTCTGCTAGCTGAGAGTGATGGCATCAACAGGGCCGTTACTCGCAAGCTCCTCGAGAAACTGGGTTGCCATGTCTCATCTGTTGCCTCTGGAATTCAGTGCCTGAGCTCATATGGTGCCCCAGTTACACCATTCCAACTCATAATGTTGGACCTTCACATGCCCCAAACGGATGCTTTTGAGGTGGCGACGAGGATTAGGAAGTTTGGAAGCAGGTCATGGCCTTTGATTGTAGGTTTAACAGCAAGTGCTGAGGGCGATATATGGGAGAAGTGCTTGCAGTCCGGGATGAATGGTTTAATTAGAAAACCTGTAACATTCCAGTCAATGGGAGATGAGCTTTATAGGGTCCTTCAGAACTCATAGAGCAGCTGTAATGCAACATGGGGCACTCACGAGGTCTCCTGTCCAAATCTGATTCTTCTTTTTTCTCTTTTTCTTTTTTTCCTTTTGTATTCCACAGAGTTTTGTAACACCGTGGATATAAGTATGCACACTCGAAGCATGTATACAGGATTCAGATGATGGCTTTGATTTAGCCTTAGAATTGAACACAAGCTTTGCCCTTCAACCCAATTTTAGCACTTCAGAGTTATCAGGTGCTTGCTATGGTTACTTGGATCAATCAAACTGCCCAAGAGGCATTCCCCACCCCCATCGTTGGCTATCTTGTTGTGTTTATGTTGTGATCTACTGGGCTTATTTGTTGTTAAAGCAGATTCGATTAAGGTGTGGAGGATTTGGTTATCACTTAATATCCATCGTTGAATACTCGCTATAAAGCTGTTGTCCTTGAAATCTTGAAAATTAAATAAAATTCTGAAAATTTTGGTGAATGCACTACAAAATCTGGGATTTTTATTTCATCTATTTTTGTTTGAAAAATACGCAACCTCGAAAGATGATAGTTTGCTATTTTATATATATATATATATATATATAAGATTTTCTCGAAAGGTGTTCATAATTTTTAATTTTTTATTTGGTATATTTTTCTTTAATACTCTAAATACCTCTTGTTATCGTCACTTTCTCTTTTGCATCTATTTTTGTTTGAAAAATACGCAACCTCGAAAGATGATAGTTTGCTATTTTATATATATATATATATATATATATAAGATTTTCTCGAAAGGTGTTCATAATTTTTAATTTTTTATTTGGTATATTTTTCTTTAATACTCTAAATACCTCTTGTTATCGTCACTTTCTCTTTTGGGTGGATATTGTCTATCATTGTCTCTACTCTATCTTGTCGTCTTCGCCTCGCGTGCGAAGTCTTATTGTTTTTGTCCCTTTGCTTCGATCTCGTTATCTTCTTCGCCTTCATAAGATCTCAATAAACCTTTATATCATCGTTTCGAAGCAGGCTTGGACGAAGGTTAGTATAGTGATAGTGTCACTATAGGAACTGTTGATAGCATAAAGGAACATCTTAAGCCACTTATTTTCAAGGGTTTCCTTCTTAATAGCAATGAAAGCATAGATAAGAACAACCTAGGGTTTCACATAGGGGGGAGGGGGATGACAGAGAAATGTGACAGTGCAATGAGACGAAGACAACGATCGGTAATGCTCACTTACAAGAGGAGGTGATCACGGCGAGAGACATTTTAGGTATTCGGAAAAAAAAAAAAATCGAGCATCAAATGATAAAATTAAAAAGTGGGGCACCTTATGAGAAAGGCCAAAAAAACAAAATAAAAACTAGCATGTAGTAAATTTGCAAGAACAGGGTTAGCGAGATGCTGATAATTCAACCTCGGCAAAGGCTAAGGTGTGCAGATGGGATTCTTCGTAGTAACATCATAAATGAGAGACACCAATTCATAGTAACACATTGGTAGTGACCAGAAATCTCCCTGCAGCCTGCAGTAGATACTCAACAGAATGATTTATTATGATTTTGTTTTATCGACTGATGTTGTTCTTTTCCAGATGGAAAGAGCAAATGAAACGAGCAAGAAAAAAGTTGGAGCACAGCGGAGCCATAATCAAAAGCTGGCTGCAAAAGCAGAGCACGCTTCTCCCAGCAAAGAGAGGCCCCAATGCCCAACAAACAGACAATGGCTGATGCCTTCCGAAAGCACATCCTTTGATGGCCGAAAGCTTTTGCCCACTCGGTGTAATCAACTTGATGTCTTGATTATAGCTCGACAATGTCGCGTGTTTCCGCTGGAAGCTTTTGGCATGCAGAGAGCAGTGGCCAGAGAGAAGCTTGCTCTCTATGGCCATGGAAAGCGACAGTAGGCCTCATCATGAATCCTCCCTCCGGACGAAACCTCATTATTTGTGCAATGCTACTTCTTCACAGAAGGTTGACCCACCATTAGATCAAAAGCATTGCCGGGAGAAATCAAGGTCCGGGAGAGGGGGATTCCTCGAACAGGTTTCACCAGGAGACGGGAGATCTTTAATGCGCCATTGAATCAACAGCAAAAGCTATCACATGAGAATGCTCGTCTCCCTCCTTCCCACCCGCGCCTGCCACTCTTATATCCAGCTTTTAATTTCACTTGTGAAGGCTTCAGCTGCAAGGGTCCACATCGAGGGAGAGTCAGCCGGAGAGCCATGAATGCTCCATGAAATGTTTTCAAGTGGAGAAGACTCGCGTTAATGGCGAGTAGCTTTAAATGTCGCGGGCAAATCCTCGGTACTTCTACCAACCTACAAGCAAGTAAAGTTCAACTTGTTTCTTGCACCTTCTTTGCCCAGCACATAATCTCATTGCTTACAAGATGAACACCTTGTCAGAAAACTATTTAATGCGGCTGCTTCTCTGGCAACTTCAACAGGACACATACCAAGACTGCTCTTGAATGGAAACTTGGATGTTCAGATTTCAGAAATCAAACTTCAGTAGAGATCAAGTGATTGACACATGAAGCAAAACAGATGTTTTGGTGCTTGATCATTTGCCAAGATATTATGGAGAAATGGAAGAAAACATGTCATATTTCCACAAACAGGTTCTACATATTTGTTGATCACAGGCCTCTAATACAAGGGGGAAAAAAATGTAAACACGACAAATAAGAAGTCCATGAATCAATTTGTTAGATGAAGAAAAGGGTTTATACAATGCGTGCAAATAGGATAGAAAACATAAAACAATGAACCATAAAATTGATCTATTCGATGCTCCCTATTCAGCTGTCAGCTCACTAACAACTATCAACACAAAAATCACAAGATGTGGGAAGAGTACCTTTGATATATCGGAAACTTGATGCTGATTTTTTGCATTTGTAATATATTATTGGCAGCAGTAAGATCATATTCGATGTGGAAAATTTGTGCCTTCAAAAATTTTAAAGAAACAATAATTTTGCCAAAGAGCAAAATCCAAAATGAAAAAAAAAAAAAACATAAATTGCCTTTAACATAGGCAAGAAAGATGCCTATAATCGAGTAACTTGAAACCCATCCATTGCCTAGTTCATAGTTTGTAAGAATAAATCTCCATTTGTGTATAATATAGTGAGATCAAACAAAGGAATCAAGTCTAAAGCTCCTGCTACAACAATAAGAATCTTTAGAAAAAACTTGACCATGAAATAACAATTTAATGTATTGAATTCTTATGAAGGGAAACCTCAATCTGGAATCATAATTAACCATGAAAGGTGCTAGCTAACGAATTATCAAATTTTTTGTTTTTGTATAAAGATGAATGATTAAAGAATCCTAGAAACGATAAAACTGTAAAACAGAAAGCCTATGTAAACTTAGTGTAGACTGACTTGTGTACTCGAAGAAGATAATAGATAAAGATATGTAAAGATGTGGGAGAGTTGAGTGTGTATAAAAACTCACTTGGCATGGAATAATAGCATGTCGGATGGTCTCCTTCTGTAGGGTCAGAAGAAAGATACTCGCTGAGGAGTCGGTATGCCTAGAAATGAGAAATTTAAGTAATGTCTAATAGGGTGGGCACCGCAAGCATGAGTTTTTCCATCAAAACTATAAAATTTAGTTCTCTGAGTTACCAGAAATTCTTTCCCAAAGTGATGTATCTATCAATTTAAATATAGCAAATGAAGAGAATAAATGCAGAACACAAGGGCATACTATGTGCAGGCATGAAGAATCACATTGAATCAAAAGTGCGAAACTTCGACAGGTAAGTATCATCGAATGCCAAACAGAAGGGTCTACGTGCATTAGAAGTAAGAATCTATACCTTGGACAATAGAACATCAGCAACTCTGCCTTGTCTACTGGAATCACAAATAGGGAAAAAGAACACCAAATCTTTATTTAAATTTGAATAAATTACAAGCGAAGCTAAGATATGTATTGCATATGCCAATCCATACAATCATCAAAGTCCAAACTACTAGTACAATCCAACAAAGCATTTTGCTGCTGTTCATACCGGCAAATGTAATTCAATCCTACCAGAAGCTCACAAATAGCTGCCTCTGTCTTCTCCCTGTCAGCAAAATATAAAGTTTGAAGCAGCAGAAGATTTGCCGTCGATATAATTTGCTGTTGCTCGAAGTTCCGCTCGGTCTGCCAACGGATCATCTCATAAGCCATTGGTAAAAGCCAGCTCAAAATCTTATCAAGTGCTTCCTTCCAATCATGTGCAAGTGGAGCATCATAAATAGCTAGATTCTTCACATATGACTTGAGACTCTTTCTGAGACCTGCCCTTAAGCTCGAGGGCAACATCTGGTATAAGTCATCTCTTGCATCCTCCCCAACCAGATGCGGATGCTTCAGCAACTTCTCTATGATGATTATGATATTTGCATAATGCAATGCAAGAGCTGAACCACCCACCGTGGAGGGCGAGGCAAGCATCGAAAGCTTACTAATTGGTCCAAATTTTGATCTCTTGCCACTCATGTGCTGTGTTACTTGACCACTAAATGGAACTGAAGGACCAGATGCAGGACGACTGATGCAACTCTCATTCTCGAATTTGTCATTGCTCTCTTTTAATAAAGCAGAGCTGCCTAAGCTGAGGCACTCCATGAAAAGCCTACCGGGACTTGCCCCACAATGGAATCGGAGGCCCTCAGCCCTCCGGAAATTCACATCAGTAAAAGCATCAGAAGCTACCTTAGGAATCTGATCGGACTTGCCATCTATAGAACCTGATCTTAGGGACCCTGAATGAATTGGGTGATGAACCGAATTAATGATTTGCTCCGAAAGCTGACAACTTTGATCAGCAACTAGGCTATCCAAGCTGCTAATTGTCTCCCCGAACACCAGGCATATCCGGGAATGAACGGTGCAGACAGCTCGGGCAAGGAGGAGGACGACCTTGTCGTAAACCTGGTTCCAAAGGGAAGATTCGCGTAGGTGCTTGATGTCTTGGCGGTGCCACTCGATCTTCTGGTCAAAGGCCCGTCGGCTCTCATCGTGGACTGGGTTTTGGTGGAGCTTCTTGGCAGCATGCTCTAGCTCCGTGAGGATCTCCAACTCGGCATAGAGCGCTGCGGTGGCGGAGACAAAGCGCTCCATCTTCCGGATAGTGCCATCCATGTCCTTGGAGAGGAAGCCGAGTCGGGAAGGGTCGATTCGGCCAGCAAGGAGGTCGGAGTAGACGTGCTCGAAGCCGACGAGGGCCGGGTGGGAGCACCGGCGGCCCATGCGAGAGGCGACGGCAGCAACGCCGTTGAGGTCGTCCAGCATCTCGGCGAGGGCGAGGGACAGAAGCAAGCGTTCGTCGGTGGAGACGAGGTGGCGGACGCCGTGGGAGGCGAGGGTCTGGGAACGGAACTTGGCCATCTCAGATTCGGAAAGGGAGCGGAATAGGCTGATGGCGCGCGACATGGCGCTGGCGACCTCGAAGGAGAGTATCCCAACAGTGGCGGCGGAAGGCGACGGATTTGAGCCGTCATTCTTCTTCTTTCTCTTGGCGGCGGCGACGGAAATCCGCATCTTGTTAATCCAGGGCTCCGCCACCATGGCTAGGGTTTCAGACGAGCCGTGGACAGATCTAGCAAAGTCCCTGGCTCTTTCTGCGCCTCCTATCACATTCAAACTAGGCTTCTGCAAGGAGAAAGAAACAAGAAAATGAAATCGGCAGTCAGAATCAAGTAAGAATCCAAGACCTACCGGGACACAAAGAAAGCACCGATCTTTACCGGATAGGAAGTTCGCCAGCATGCAATTTCAGCAGGAACAAATGGAATCTTTCCATTCTCCTCCTCGATTTCAAAGATCTCATCTTTCCTGCTTCCACCCGAACTCCATTAATCTCAGTCAGCCAGCCAGCCAGCCACTCGGAGAACAAAGTTCAAACCTGCACTCGACAGAACCTAGCGAGGGCTGCAGAAGGGATGGGTGGGGGCAGAAGAACGGACGAGACGAGGAAAGGAGTCGCTTTCCGGCGTTCGTATTGGCAGAGAGCATTCGAAAGGATTCCTTCTTCCTCCTTTCAGAGAGAGTAAGGGCAGTAATTAAATGAGGGAAGGACGGGGAGAGCGTTTAAACGAGGAGGAAGGAAGAGAGCAGCGAGGGCAGTTTATGTTGCCATTACATTTCTCGGACCTCATCGCAAGAAGTCGACCTGTCAGGTGGAGAATTATAATGTATCTTCAGTCATCGACCCGTCACCCGTTCGTGTACTTCTCAGTTGATTGGCGCAAGACGTGGGCCCCGGAGTCGGGTCAGGCCGCAGTTAGCGTCACTTATTCTTTGGACTTGTGCCGGGCAAGCGGCTGAATCACTCCGAGAATTTGCAATGGTTGACGTGGTCTCTCGAAGGTGCTCATGTTTTGGCCTCATCAGACTCAGGCAGCGGCTGAATCACCCTCAGAAATGTCGTGGTGACGTGGCTCGCCAATGAATCAATTCTCTTATTGGTATCATATCGTAAGCCTCGTAAGTCCGGACCTCACATAATATTGTAGTAATTGTATAGTGTTAGATCTCCTTATCAAGATGTAAGCAAAATCTATAGCATGGTGCATTAGATGTAGTTCACTCAGGTTATACGCATGGTATCATATCTACTTGGCCTTCTCTACTCCAAAACGATGTATGTGATCCATAACCTTTTCTTCTGATGATGATGATGGGAATGAAGCATCACATACGATATTGGTCCCCAACGCTGACCGAACCCCACAAATATAAGTAGAGCCAAGCATGGACAGATCACGTCAAAAGGTTTATAATGGTTGAAGGTTGGCTTTCATACCATCTCATAATTAAGCTCCTTTCTCGTTGGAGTTTTCCCCCGGTGGAGAACATCATCAGACTGGGGCCTCACCCTTTGTGTTCTTCCAGCCTTTTGCATGTCTCTCGTTGTCACCATGTTCCCTTCCTTCTTCCTCTTCTTTAAAGTTACAGAGATGGGTGGGTGGTGTTTCTGTAGTTGCCGTAATCGAGCCGAAGTGGTGTGCTTCTCGTCGGTTCTGCTAGTGGGATTTGGTGTGTTTTAACTTTTAAAGCTATTAGAAGTCAAAAGGTGGGATGAAAGCGTCAGTTGATGTTGGCATTTCAGTCTCTTCTGCTTTTGCTGTGCTGCTAAACTTCGTGTTACGACATCACCAATCCATCCTCGGTTCAATCTGATATCATATGAATCACTTGACAGCTACACTACGGTAACAATTAAGACTTGCTAGAGTTGGTCCTCCGTTGATTCTATCAAGAACAGGAGAAGTAGGCCTCAGTTTATAGGCGCACGACATGGTCCAGCCCAGTGTCAGTCTACGGTGTGTGGGCTTAGGATCTCTGCCACAGAGGATGATTTGTTCTTCTCGAAGTAACAAGTGATTGGGATGGACTCGAGGACTGGTATGGGCCGGAATTTGGTAGATTTGCTGGAATAGTATTCTGATCTTGCTTGCTGCAAGGTGGTGGTGGTGGATTTAGAGAGTCAGTGAAGAGTGGACTTAGGAGATGGTTTTGAGTGATAAAGCAGATAAGATTTTTTTCAAGACAGTTGAGAAAATCTCTAAGCAGTTGAGAAAAATCCTTCCTGCTAAATGTGTATAACCTCCATGTTGAGTATGTATAAATAGCTATCAAGAGCTCACTATCAAATGAATAAGTCAATTACATCTTATACATTTCATAGTTTCTTCTACAATTTCTATCTTTCTATCTTCTTCGTTTAATTCTTATCATGGTATCAGAGCAGTTTGCCTAGAGCAAGCCCTCTTCTCGCTTCCCGACCGGAGTCCACCGCCTCCTCTTGGGTCGCAGCCGCTCGACCATCCCTCTCGCGGCGACGTCTCCGCCCCTCAGCCGTAGCCATTCGCTGCAGCCTACTTCAGCACTTGCGGTTGTAGCACTTCTTCCGTGGGCAACGCTCCTAAAGGAAGCACAATCACGACATTTGTTTCTACCGCTGGATGCTACTCCCTTGCCAACCGAAGTCTTCCGCTGAAAACTCCACCATTCTTCCGGCCACCAAACTCCAACACTGCATTACTGCAACTATCTCCAATCCTGCAGATTTCTCCAGCATCGCTGCAGAAATCGCTGCAAGCTGCAGAGATTTCTTCCACCTCGTTGCAACAATTTCTCCTCTGTAGTGCATCATTGCAATTATACACAGGGAGGATTTTTCTCAACTGCTTAGAGATTTCCTCAACTGCCTTGAGGAAATCTTATCTGCTTATCACAAGATTGAGCTTCTATCAAGGATGCTGATCTTGGATCGATGAGATGAAAATAGTTTACAGGTGAGAGACAGAGCCAACCAATTAGGGAGTATGTGGAGGTGACTTGAGGTGTTGCATACCACAAGCAGAGAGACAAGATATGAGGGCTTGATATTTGCCTCCGCCATCAGAGTAAACCATTTGAAATCATTTATACCGACGTATGGGCCCTGCCCCAATTCCTTCTTTTGATAAGTTTCGCTTTTATATCATTTTTGTAGACTATTTTACTAAGTACACATGGTTATATCCTCTCTACCATAAGTTTGATGTTTCCATAATATTTACCAACTTTCGAAAGTTGGTCGAGAATTTTTTTCAATCTTTCATTAAAACGGTTTACCCCGCAAACTATTTTCATCTCATCGGTCCAAGATCGACATCCATGATAGAAGCTAAATTTGTGGGCGCATGATAAGCAGATAAGATTTCCTCAAGGCAGTTGAGGAAATCTC
>LVTN01000257.1:302157-312886 GCA_001649415.1 Musa itinerans
CACTCATAAATATTGTCCTTGTTCTGGCCCTGGACCAAGGATGCCCCCGTGCTCAAATCCTTGACAAGAAAAAAGTTAGGAAAGAATTCAATTGAGGTATTATTTTGTTTACAGAATTGAGAAACGGAAATTAGGTTTCTTTTAATGTTAGGTGCACACAGAATATCATCGAGTGTAAAAGTTGTGGTAAGTGAACTAAGCGTTGAGGAACCAGAATGAGTAATAGGAATTCTTTTACCGTCACCGATGATGATATCTTCATTTCCGTCATAGTTGTTGTGGATGGACAAGTTTTGAAGATCAGAGGTGATGTGATGAGAGGCGCCCGAGTCCACAATCCAATTAGGTTGGGTAGGAGTTGGAGTAGCCATGAAATTCGCTTGAGGCCACTGTGATGGAGCAGGGAGTCTGGGGCGAGATCGACAGACTTTCGCGGAGTGTCCGACTTTATCACATAGTTGACAAACGACTTGTTGGTGGCTTGTGAAGTCAGGACGCGACGGTTGAGGATTATGAAAGTTACCACCTTGATATGGATGAGGGGGGTTTGGTCTGGGCCCCATAGGGCTAGGAGGCAGCTTAGCCAGACCGTTATTAACGTGCTTATTGTACTGGTTGCTCTTCCTCTTGGATTTTTGATTGACCTGAGCTGTAATAGGTGGTCCAGGCACCATATCATCACGCTTCAAGTACGTCTCTGGGTCATTCGAATTAAGCGGAACCTAGACGGATCCGTTGCCAGATATAAAGCACGTCTAGTCGCCAAAGGGTTTCATCAACGACCTGGTGTCGACTTCACAGAGACATTTAGTCTCGTTGTTAAACCCACAACAATCCGTCTTATCTTGAGTTTGGCCATCTCAAAGGACTGGCACATACGCCAATTGGATGTTAACAATGCCTTTTTACAGGGGTCACTTACTGAAGATGTCTTTATGCAGCAACCTCCTGGTTTCGTTCATCCTCAATATCCGAGGCATGTCTGTAAACTTCAAAAAGCTATTTATGGACTTCGTCAAGCTCCAAGGGCTTGGTATAACGAGCTTGGCTCGTTTTTGACCTCAATTGGCTTCATCAATTCTAAGTCTGATACCTCGTTATTCATTTGCCAGCAGAATGGAAGCATAATATATCTTTTAGTATATGTGGATGATATTATTGTCACAGGAAAT
This sequence comes from Musa itinerans, assembly GCA_001649415.1. Lineage (NCBI taxonomy): Eukaryota > Viridiplantae > Streptophyta > Magnoliopsida > Zingiberales > Musaceae > Musa > Musa itinerans. The sequence continues at coordinate 303,330 of LVTN01000257.1, forward strand.
GATCCTTTGAAGACTCAAGCATTTCTAAAGCACTTGGCCGATCGATTCTCCCTAAAGGATCTAGGAACTTTAAGCTACTTTCTGGGAGTGGAAGCAACATTTACATCTTCAGGTCTCTTCCTATCACAAAGAAAGTATATTCAAGATTTATTATCAAAGACAAACATGCAGGATGCGAAAGAGGTTACAACTCCTCTCTCTACCAGTGAATCACTTAAATTATGTGATGGAAGTCCTGCTACAGATTCGACTCAATATCGACAAGTCCTTGGCTCCTTACAGTACTTGGCTCTCACGCGTCCAGATATTTCATTTGCCGTCAATAAATTATCACAATTCATGCATCGACCATCTACTATGCATTGGTCTGCGGTCAAACGAATTTTGCGGTATCTTAAAGGGACTCTTAATCATGGCATTTTTCTTCGTAAAAATACTTCACTCCATCTCCATGCCTTTGCTGATGCTGATTGGGCAGGAAACTTTGATGATAGAACATCTACGTCAGGATACATTGTCTTCCTTGGAGCCACTCCAATCAGTTGGAGTTCAAAAAAACAAAAGACGGTTGCACGATCTACAACTGAAGCTGAATACCGTGCCATCGCCACTGCCGCTGCTGAACTCAATTGGGTCACAAATCTGCTCAAGGAACTCAATGTCAACTCCACGGTTATTCCTACAATATATTGTGATAATATTGGAGCTACCTACTTATGTGCCAATCCAGTGTTTCATTCTCGCATGAAACACATTGCCATCGATTTCCACTTCGTGCGAGATCAAGTTATCAGACATCAACTCCGTGTTTCTCACGTACATACAACTGATCAACTAGTAGACTCACTCACAAAGCCTCTCGCCCGTAAACTATTTTCATCTCATCGGTCCAAGATCGGTATCCTTGATGGAAGCTCAATCTTGCGGGGGCATGATAAGCAGATAAGATTTTCTCAAGGCAGTTGAGGAAATCTCTAAGCAGTTGAGAAAAATCCTCCTTGCTGAATGTGTATAACCTCCCTATTGAGTGTGTATAAATAGTTATCAAGAGCTCACTATCAAATGAATAAGTCAATTACATCTTATACATTTCATAGTTTCTTCTACAATTTCTATCTTTCTATCTTCTTCGTTTAATTCTTATCATTGAGATGGAAGGAGGGGAATGATGAGAAGGGGGCTCTGACACGAGAGCGGGATCCGAGCATTCCCCACTTTCTTTGGTGTTTCATCACACTTAATATTGTCAAATTGGTGTTGCAAAAATCAGATTATAGTTCTGGATAATCCATGTTATTTTTGTCCATTAAGTGTCTGCAAATTCTCAAGTTCAGCTATCTGAAGGTTTTTGTTTTTGTGTTGCTACAGTAGATTTGCCCCCAAATAGAACTCAAGTTCAGCTCATTTCGAAGGCGTTTAGCAGAGCCTTCAGTGTTTCACATATATCGTCCAACTGCAGAGGTAGCACTCCTCCTGATCATCCTAATCTCACAAAGAACAAATTCAATATTATTCACTGTTCTACAGACAGGTACGAGAAAGAAGCCATGAATCTATCCTTAGATTCTCCTATTAAGAACAATTGGGTACCTTGTTGCTAATTAACTGTATATAATTGTATTGGAATCAAATCTCATGCATGTCGAGCATCGGCAGTAAAGAACGATGGCATCGACAGTAAAGAATGGAACGGAGACGTCAATGAACCCACGACCTCATGAACGCCCAGCACCAGCAGAGGCTGCTGGTTGCAGGTCTCCATTGCCATGGCATGCCGACCTCCAAAACTCGTCCTCCATGTCAAAACAGGACGTCAGAGAGAAAGCCTCGAAGGAGAAATCCTCATCGGCCATGTTGAAGTTGGTCGGAGGCGTGCTCTCCTCCAAGGACAAAACAGAGTTGGGGTAGCAATCCACATCCATCAAGAGAGGCGAAGCAAACTGAGGTGGCGTCTTCCTATTCCCAGCCTGATCAATGAAGCCCTGCAGATCTCGTCGATGGGGTGGCCCTGTGTTGCAGAGCATGTCTTGTAGTTGACCGATGGAACCGGCGGTAATGCCGTTCCCACGTCTTCGCGCGGCTTGTGCCTCGAGCGAGGCTACTTGTGCTTGCAGATTCACCACCTACAGAACAAGGCAGATCAAGCATTAATGTCACCGAGGATGAAGTGACACACGAACGAGGTTGCTCACTTGCTGCTGGAGGGCGAAGATATGGGCGACGCAGCCGTAGATAGGGTTTTGGAGTCTCGCTTGTGCTTCGTAGGATATGGTGACGGCGGCCTCGGGGCGATCCGCCATGGGCAGGTGCATGAGCAGCTTGGCGACGTTGCTGGCACCGAAGACCTTGTGGATGGCCGCGAAGTGGGCTGCGCCGTGCTGGTGGTGGAAGTACGGTGCGAAGACGCAGCCGCTGACGCACTTCCTCCTCAAGAACTTGCAAGCTCCGCAGGGAGAGCCAAGTCCTGCCATCTTCCACCCTCGGAAAAGTTAGGTGGTGCAGTTCACCGGTGAGCTATTCGAGACGCACCACCTGGCTCGCTTATAAACGCCGGGTTCCGACGAGGGTCGATAGCATTTCCTCGATACTTAATGCGTCCTTGTCTTGCCGATGACCGACAACCTCTCATTACTTTAATCTGCGTCGTGCATGTTCTATATACACATTTCACATTCCATTCAAGAAATCCCAAAGGACCCACCGGCTAACGCTAACACGAAGCTGATGGATTCCCAAGTCATTGTTGATCAACATGAGACGAGAGAATTGGGTCAAGCAAGGCCAAGAAGAGACAAACGTTAAACCGGAGATGCGAAAGCGGTGCAGCTTCCAAAGGTAAAGCAAACAATGAGGAGGAAGATAGATTGTTTGATTGCTGAGATCACTTCCGGTCTCTTTAGCGTGCCGCTAAAAGGCCTCATAGACTATCTGCATCCCGAGGCCTAAACTTATCGGTGTTCTTAATTACTTCTATTAGGGACGCTTAACATATGGAAAGTTGATGATGCACCTGCACATGTATCAGATTTGATATGTATATATCAATGCACGTAAGACTTGGTTACTTTCTCCATCATTGGGTGTAGCAAAAGGCCAAGGGAACATGACTGGTCTATGGTTGGTGAATAGGCAAAACCAGATATCAACACATGATTGTAATATATTAATTACAACCAATGGTTTTTCTTCGTCTTCTTCTTCTTCTTCTTCTTCTTCTTCTTCTTCTTCTTCTTCTTCTTTATGCCAGTAGTTTGGCACTTAAGAAATATGGTGATGTCCAAAAAGATCTACTTGATAGACATGAAGAAAAATACTTTTGCCAACGCTTGCAGACAAGGAAAAATGATGTATGTATGTTCAGAAACTTATTATGAAGCTTACGAGATACATACAAAAGTGTTACTGTGAAGTGATATTTACAGGTCTTATACTATGACTAAGCCACAGCTGTTTCCTCTGAGAAGGCGTGAAAGAACTGGACTTTGACGAAATCACACCAAGGCATGAAAACTAGTTTCGTGTGGACCTAAGCATGCCGCCCATCTATGATGTAGCCTTCTATTTGTGTTATCCTGGTAATTAGGACATGAAGAACATTGTCTTGATGCTCCTACTCTCAACGCATCAGGCCTTACCAAAACAGTGGCAGCTTGAACTTTGTGCATTTGGGTTGGGGTTAAAAGTATTCTGTGTAGATCATCTTATCTTAACCTAATTTTTACCTTAATTTGTGTTCCTACAAGATGATGATAAAGTTTCAAGTCAAGAAGAAGAAACCACTTTGTCAATATTTCACCACGAGCAAGTCATCTTTCACGTGATGATCAAAGCTCAAACTGACGAGTGCAAGGAATGAACGTCTGCATCCGATGATTTGGTGCTTACATGATTCCACGAGAGAGCTGTATGCTAGCTGTGCAAATCTAGATGGCAAAAGACCTGCATGGCTTGACTAAGAGCTGGAGAGCGTCGGTGACTCTGGTGCGTAGATGATGATCTACACAGCCACCGGCTAAGTTGGACTTCCTTGTTTTCATGTTCTTGTTTCTCTCAAGTTAAAACATTTGCAACACATGGATAGGCTTAACTCTCCCACACACAATAATTCGAATGGGAGACACGCCCACGAAGAAACCTTATCTTGAGGATTAATGGCTGCCTAAAATTTAGTAGCTGGTCAAACTTAGCAGGGGCTGTGGCTGTGGCTGGATCGAACCATGACCGGTCAAGCCGACACGGAGTTGCAGGTGGGTCCAACACACGTGTGATTGGACTTAAAATAGCAGGGTATGGAGGCTTAGCCCTTGGATGCAGCAGTTAATATTGTTAACAGTTGGTTTTGTTTGTCCTCTTCCCCTTTAACGTCACCAGCCAAACCAGGGAGACAAAGAAGCGCACACCAGAGGAGCTGCCTGACGGTGGCGGGACACGACCGTATCGCCTTCGCTTTCAAGCCACATTGTCGGTTTCTTTATGCCATTGATTGAAATCAAACAAACTATGCTGTTTTCTAGTGTGATTTATACGTTTAATGCATTGCAGGCTTAAGCTTGAATTGGATGAGAGACATGTCGTTTGATGTGGAGGCAGATTTTCCAGGTCTGGGACCCCGTCATTGTTAAGATGACGGGTTTAGGGAGCCCACATGGTTGATCTTGTTTTGGCGCGCACAGTGTGATCCTGTGATGGTCGTGGTGCTGTCAACAACTGTCAGGGAAGGTGGAGGCTTTCTGTGCTCAGGAAGAGTTGAACATTGACTTGGAACGAGGATTCATTCAGGAGCTCTCATGAGAGGGGATTGGAAGTAGATGAGAGGAATTACCTTTCGTTGATAAAACAAGGATGAAGAGAGAAATTGAAGAAGGTAGAGAGAGCAAGAAATCGTGCATGGAACTTGGAAAAGGTTTACAAAACATGTTCCACAGTACAAACACTGGTACATAATATTGTAGATTGCAGACCCAAAAACACACACACGCAACGAAACAACATTTGCAACCACAAAAAGAAGAGAGAAATTGATTTAAGGAAGAATCATCACATAAAACAGCTGGGTATAGCTCAGAGCTACAATAATCAGGATAAATCACTCTAAACTAATTGCTTACTAGTCCAACAAATCAACGACCATCTACCTTAAACCAAATTACCATCGCTTTCTTTCTGAGAGTTCAAGCTAAGTCGGCCATTGTGGACTAATCCAGTCGGACAACTTTAGTAACCAAATTATGCTAAAAAACATATCAGAAATTCAAACAGTATGGATAAGAAATTTACTGATTAAGGAAAAATCATCACATAGAATATCTTAATTCATACTGAATTCAATTGTGAACAGAACTAAGATGAATCGACTCAGGTTCACATCGAGCATTGAAACTGCACTCAAACCAGGTGCATTTGCATTCTGTGAATGAGATTACATACATCAGCCAGCTGAATGTGGGTACCCAGTTAGAATCATGATAAAATGTTACATGAAGGTGAGGTTTATAAATTTCTCTCATATTAGAAGAGCATAAAATTCGCACCTGAAAGTCGAAATAACAGATTAGCTATTTATGGACATCCGTGGACTTTTTTTTACCAAGGCCAAGACATACAAGCTGTTGAGATAACCCGCCAGCCAATGCTTACTGCATAACAATGATTCAAATTTGCAAAATATCCAGCCAGCTAAGTGACGAAAAGTACATAAATGTATGAATTTGTAAATATCAACTCGCAGACAACTCCAGTCCAGACTTGTAAACCAAGAAAAATGACAAAGTGATACACTAGAAACACAATCCTAAGCCGCAATTCACATCTCATGAGGGTTTTGTATGCTTCCCCAAAAAATCTGCTTCTTGACAATGAATGGTGAACATGCTGCAGAATCCTTAAGTGTGAATCGTTAACATTACCTGATTCACCAACTTGCACAGTATGCACTACCAAGCATCTCAGTTTAATTTGTTTTTTTGACTTGGGAACCTTTTTAGGCTGCCGTCTTGGGATTGAATTCTGCATGCCGATAAAGAAGAGTAGTGCGCCAAAAAGTGCCAGATTCTGTTACAAGAACTTGCTAACGGTAAATTTTTGTCTGGTTCAACAGAATTTTTCCAGAATATAGGACTGACATAGCCAGAACACGTGATAAAAGGAGTGAACCTGAGCGAATTTGCTGAAAAGCTGCTCAAATTCTGGCTTCTCTATATCATAATTGTAGAAGACATACACACCTGGTGTGATGAAAGCTAGGTACAGAAGCTGCACAAGCATGACTCTTCATTACAAATTAGGTGTACTTTACTAGTCCAATTATATTATGCAAGAGATGGACTCCTTAATTATATATTAACATCTGGTAGATGCCATAGCTGGAGCATACCAAGGAGTTACTCCAGAGAGCTGACAACCTACCTATACTCAAAATTTTAACTAAAAGGATCCAGTTACCAATATTAGGCCTGTTGACTTTTTATGATCACAAATTTGTTAGCAATTTCGAACGAGTCTTGTACTCCTATATACATGCTCAAGAAGACATTAAGGATTATGAACTTGATAAATTATTTATATACATATGTATTATGTACCAGAAGATATGCTCCAAAAGAGCTGCTGAAGATGAACAAGAGGCCACCAAAACCTTTCAGAAATATGGTGCTTGCAATAACATGTTTCATCTGTAAAGTGATGAAGAAAATTAACTAATATAGAAGAGGGAAACAAAAGGAGGTAGGGGGAGAGAGTGGGTTCTTACTTCAACATGTGGCACCACAATGCCAAGATGTGAAGAGACATGTTTCATGAATAGGTTGTACTTTGGCCAGAGAGACTTTGCTGCTGGTCCACCATGAACTCCAAATTCACTAAACCTGACAAAACAAAATATATCAGCTAAAAGAATTTAAATTAATTGACACAAGTTTTAAACATGAGAGTGAAAACTATTCCCTAAAACTTTTCAAGTCTTTATTATAAGCATCACACGAAAACAAATATCTCAACAGTAAAAAAGCGCAGGTTTAAACTTTTAATTTAGTAATGACTACTGATGTTTGTCTGGTTGCAAACTTCATGAGATGTATGCAGAAACCAATGCTTAGTCCAGTAATTTACTTACAAACTTAATATATTACAGCAGCTAAAAGCACACAAAATGATGGAAACTCATCATATTTACCTCTAGAAAATATAGCAATCAAGAAAGCCAAGAAGCTTAACTCAGTACAACATGTCAAATACAATGGAAGATGCTATCCCTAATTCTAAGTCAAAGGCACACTACAAAAACCGTCCAATTTGGGAGATATATATATATATATATATATATATATATATATAGTAGACTCGGATCTTTGTTGAGGATGAGATATGCATCAAAGATTAGGGAAAGCAGCAGTGGTTGGTGAGTATATATATATATATATATATATGAATAATGAAAAGGAAAAAAATATTTCAGCCATTTTTAATATTTGCTCAAGAAATGATATGCATAAATAAATATAAATTACACTGAGATTTAGGCCTCTACTATAATATGTCAGACATAGCCAAATCTTTACCGTATGATTATCAAACCAACCATTTTCCATCAGGAATAGTACTCTTGCATAGGCTTTCGGGGGTTTATTATATTTTCATCATTGTAATTGAAAAGCTATACCTACTATATTCTTGACATATCAATCTTTTAGGTTAAAGTTAATTTTCTTTCAAATGACAACTATAATGCCTGCGTAATTTAATCAATATAGTCATTGTCTTTGTGTGTATGATAGTGATCTATGAAAGTGAATGCATAACTAATGACTCCAACCACATCAATGTAGCATTAGAGTTGACTAAAGAAAATGCTCCACCAGAAACTCTACCCATCAGACTAATCAAACCATACCTACGATGGAATTCAAAGTTACACGTTTATGGTTTAACCAGTGGTTAATCCATAATACAAAAAGAGACTCTTCAAAAGATTTGTTTTGCCAATTTAGAAAAAAATGATTTTGCAATATACCATGCACTAATTTTTGCACAACTGAAACAGAAAAAGACATTGTCAACATTCAAATAATAGACCAAAGCATGTCAACCAAAGCATCAGAAAACAAAATGTCAAGTGAAGCTATTACCATGAGTCAGAGGGCATCCCACGATGCTCAGCGTATATCTACCTTCTGTTTCAATATCATAGTCCTATTAACTCAGCGCATGCTAGCTGCACCATAGAGATTCTGGGTCACACCAAATAGTGATAATTCCTTTGTTCTAGGGGACAATATCAAGGGCAAATTTCCAAACAAAGAAAGTTATATTTCCTATAACTCATTCATAACCATCAAATGGGGAAGGAATTTTTAATTTAGCTTTCTTCCAACAACGATAAAACTCACCGCTTTGGCTATAGAATTTTCACATGGACATAAGTAAAGCTGTTTCATACACAAGGAAGTGATGGGACTTAGATACCAATGCTACACGCTCGACAAATATCACGCATCCAATCAACTCCTAAAAATTGACCAAGTCTTGACCATAAGCATTAATGAAGCTTTTAACAGATCACTTCTAAATGAGCTTCAACCCTTCAATAAAAGATGTTAATAGCGCAGGGAAAAGTCATAGCTGGGAGGATCTAATTCCATGTTTAGCTGATAGATAATACTACTAAAGTATCAATCGAATTAATTCGCTCTTCGTCTGCCGTAACTGCCAGAACTGAAGGTAATGATAGTTTCCCAGCACATTTCCTAACGACTATGATCATCAAAGTTTATCCCAGAAAGTTCTATTCAGCTGTTCCGTTCCTATTTCGCCATCGATAACGTTAACAGATAAAGGCAGTTTAGAATACCAAATGATCATTCACATGAGCAGAAAATTCAAGATCTAACTTCGCTTTAATCAAAGAATACCACTAAACACATCATTATTGGAAAAACCAATAGATCAACACAAGTTTAGCATAAAATGAAAGTGTCTCTGGCAATCCAGCAGTCAAGAAGGCAACAAAAACATGGAAACAGCCCTTCAGCACCGGTCCGCGTCAATTTCAGGGCATCCAACCTTCGACAAGCAAGAGATCTTAAACCCTAGTCCACAGATCAAAACAGAACCCCCAAGTTTGGAGCCGAAAGGCAAGGAATTGAACAATTGAGACGAGATCCAGTGACGAAAACAACATATCTAAAGAAAACGAGCGACTGAGGAGAAGAGGCGAGAGTCCAGAAGAAAAACGGAGAGAAGAGAGGAGAGAAGAGCGGCATTCCTCCTGGTAGGCCGCGAGGAGGAAGACGGAGGCGAAGAAGACTCTCCCAGCGAAGGACACGAATCCCATCTCCGAGCGACGGAGGCCTCAAATCAGAGACCGAGACGCCCTCCCCTGTCACTCCTCTCAGAGAGGTCGCGACCTCCGACGCTGGGCAGAATGGGAAACTTCCCTTAAACTGAGAATAAATTCCCATAATGCCACTCATTATAATTTATCTAATTATTTATATCGAATTAAGTGCTTTTTAATTGGATCATAAATGAATTTGAATAGAATATATATATATATATATATA
>LVTN01000257.1:323315-333608 GCA_001649415.1 Musa itinerans
TTGGAAGATAAAGGTAATTTATGCATCGTAAATAAATTTACAGATCTAATGCATTGATCTCAAAAACCGGGCTCTGATACCAATTGTAAGCATAAAATCTATAATTATGCTATGTCAATAATGCCGAAATAACCTATATGTCAGGATTGAAATCAAATGCATAGATCTAATTATACGATGCGTACCTTTTGATGTCATATGTTCAGAGATCCCATTGATCAAGATTGATGAATTTTTGGAGAGAGAGTTTTGGGGAGAGAGTCGAGGAGAATAACTGAAATCCCTCAACGAAGAAGTGCGTAACGCGCCCTCTACCCCTTAGAGGTCTTGTCATTTTATAGGCGAGAGCAGAGGGTCTCAGGAGATTTCCTCCCATCAAGATTATCTCCTGATGAATCATTCCGTAAGTTTACTTAATCTATTGGCTAAAATATCTGAACAGAATCAAATCAGTTATCTTATCAAATTATAAAAGGGCCATAAAAACTTAACAGCTTCTTGACAGCACAAATGAATGCAGAAATATACTCTGATAGGCTTAGTCACCACCAAGCATTTGCAGGTCTATGCACCGTTGGCAGAAGTGCAGCGAAGTGGACCCCTCAGAACAACTGGCCGATAAGGTGCACGCTGCTCCCATGGATTCTAACGCCACGTTGAGACACTGATAGAAGTGCAGAAGTCCTTCAGCCACAGAAATATGAAACAAACGTAGCAAAGATTGTGCGTAATGAGTAGTGATCCCACTAAAGGACTGGCCTTGTGATGATCTCTTTTCTCTTTTCTATTCAAGTGATGGGTGATGGAAGAATTCGATGCGACCGACATGCAAGAAGAATCACAGGAGATGCGCCCGTTTATTTATAGGCGTACGCTGCAACCTTCACTTGTCATCCTGTTTAGAAAACCAGGGCAGCAGCAGAGAAGAGACAAGTGCTCTGCTCAGCAGCCATGGCACAAGTCGGAGGGGCATGCTGGAGTTTTAAGCCACACCTTCTGATGACCATGGCACAGATAGGTTACACCATTCTCTACTTCGTCACGGAAGCCTCTTTCAACCAGGGATTGAATCCCCATGTCTACATCACTTACAGGCATATCGTTGGTGCCTTGGTCATGTGGCCTTTTGCTTACTTCCTCGAGAGGTACATGGCATTTAATTACATACAACATCCATCACCATTACCTGAGACAGTTTCTCATGCCTTCTCCCGTTCCTTGTCGCAGAAAATTACGGCCAAAGCTCACATGGAAATTGTTTCTGGAGATATGTGCCCTTTCCTTTCTAGGGTGAGAAGAAACAACATCTTATGCATGTAGTTCAAATACTGCCAATACCTCGTCTCATGGTTATCTTCTCATTCTACAGGGTCAGCCTAACTCTAAACCTGTACTTCGCGAGCTTAAAGTACACCTCCCCGACCTTCCTCGCTTCCATGGTCAACACCATTGCTGCCATGACCTTTGTCATCGCCGTTCTGCTCAGGTACTCACGCATTTTGGCTGCGAACAGTCTCACGATCAAATGATCAACTCATTGCTCCGATGCCCGTCTCTTTGATCTAGAATGGAGCATCTTTATCTCCGGAGTCCAAGAGGCGTGGCGAAGACTGTCGGAACCATCATGTCGTTGGCAGGTGTTACAACCATGACGCTGTACAAAGGGCCAACGATGAAGAACTTATGGGGACCTCTGATTCAGATCCATGGAAATGACATCCATGAGAATTGGCTAAAAGGATCCATTCTTACAATCACAAGCTGCATCACATGGTCCATGTGGTATATCATGCAGGTACTGATCTCCTCTGATCTCCTCTCATCCAAAGAACATTGTAATCGTTGCTTCTATCTACAGGCGATCACATTAAAACGATATCCGGCACAACTTTCTCTTACTACGTGGATGAGCTTCATCGGGGCGGCACAATCAGCTATTTTTACAGCATTTGTAGAGCATAAACCAGCAGCATGGAAGATCGGATTAGATGTCAAACTATGGAGTATCCTATATTCTGTAAGTCCAAGTTTCCATGACTACGTCTGCTCATCCTTCAGTACAGAATACTTAATGCGTTTGTCGACTCTGTTTCAGGGAGTCGTATGTTCTGGGTTAATAATCTACATACAACTATGGTGCACCGAGGCAAAAGGACCAGTTTTTGTCACCATGTTCAATCCTCTCTCCACGATAATGGTTGCACTTCTAGCGTATTTTGTTTTCGGTGAAAGATTGTTTTTGGGAAGGTACAAACTAAACACTCAAATGCTTCCTTCAAGTTCCATTTGTTCTGAGCTCAAATTGTTGTCTTTTTCCCTGCTGTAGCATCATAGGGGGAATAGTTGTCATCATCGGACTGTACTCGGTGCTCTGGGGCAAAGAAAGAGACCAAGAGAAGGAAACGATGAGTCCTGAAGAGGCCTCTTTTGTGGCTCCTGGAAAAGAAATTGGAGGAAGCCAGGACACGTTCAAGAACATGTGTGGAAAAGCAGACAACACAAAAGGATCTGAAGTGGTCTAAGCAATATCGAATGGATTCTCTGTCAATTGTTGAGCTAGTTCTGTCAACTTGTGCTTAAACTCTCTCCTCTGTCTCTCTCTCTCTCTCTCTCTCTATAAGCAATATTTAATGGATTCTCTGTCAATTGTTAAGCTAGTTCATTCAACTTCTGCTTTAAACTCTCTCTCTCTCTCTCTCTCGTGGTCTAAGCAATATTGAATGGATTCTCTGTGAATTGTTGAGCTAGTTCTGTCAACTTCTGCTTTAAATTCTGTCTCTCTATCTCTCTCTCTCTCTAGCTTTTGTAGATACATGTTGTCCTATTGCTTGAACACTCCCAGCAACATACAGTCTGCAGAAAAATATGATATCATTCCGGTTAAAAGCAAGATCAAAGAGGAGGCTCTCCGACAAGCACTTCGTATTGTGTTCGATCTAATTCCTCGGTGGTAATATAATATTGCTGTCCTTTTCGATTCAGTGCAAACTCCGGTCACGAACAACTAAATAGTCCGTACCCGAAACTTTGAGAGATTACCAACACAAACACAAAGGCCACTCCTTTTTCTTGCACAGTCATCTCCACCGGGCTAACTTGTTTTAAGCTCACCTGAGAGTCGGTAATGGCCCCAGTAGTGCTCGTAGGCCAACTCTGCCACTCGAGGTTAGGCAACAACAAAGCTTGCCATCGATCTACAAAGCTTTTCCTGAGGGTGCAAGGAGTAAGATGCCATGACACTGATGCCTGCTGGCGATACGCCAGAAGGCGCACTCTCCAGATCCTACTGGTGATGCTTTTCTCCACTGCTTGTCTTTTGTCGAGACCTTTACGATATATTTCATCCGTTCTGATGAGAAAAATTAACTCAGTTAACTTGTTGATCTTAAATTACTAACTTAAACTACACAGATCTAAACTAGTAGTTATAAACTCATATAGTATTTATAAGTACATTCAACACGATCTACCAACTGAACAATGATTTCATGTCTTGATGTGTTCCTCCATTTATTTATTTAAGTTAATGGTAATAGACTCATCTAGTAATTATACGTCCATTTAAAATTTCCCGCCCATCAGATATGAGGTAAATTGAGGTACTACAAGAATATAAACACTCCTGCATTTGCTAGTATTGTCTAAACAAAACCTTATTCCGATGAAAAATGCAAGTGCATTTAGGACATTTAGCAACTAGTTCATCTAAGAGAGTAAGATAAGTCAGATATAGTGTGCCATATAATCTTGATTCACCTAAAAGAAAATAATGTAGATTTCTTATTCACGAGTGATAGAAGTATAATGACACGATTGACATTGCGACACCAAGTGATCGATACCTCGATGTCATGTGGTTGATATCTTAACACCTGGGTGATAGATGGTTGATACTTGGACGTTAAGTGATCGATTCCTTGGCATCGTATAGTTGATATTTTACCATAGTGCAATTAGCAACATGTGGCAAAGCGGGCTAAATGTTACTGTTGGTGAACTCACGCGTTGTGGTCAAGGAGTCAGCACGGCTTAGTTCACAGATCGATGTCCGGAGTTCCCGATGCTCGGGGGCGTCTCTCAGTTGGTTGGAAGAAATGCCGAGGCCACGCTGGGGCAGAGGTCAGGATGGTTGTGTCTCCAGGGGTGGCTGCGTTCCTGCACATAGGCCCTGGTCGGGAGATTCCCGACTTGGGCCCCTCGTAGATTAAGTCAGTGGTTTTTTTTCTCCTTTTTTCACCCTCCCCTGGCCAGATGTCGGTCAGGGGCTTTTATACCATTTCCTGAGGATCGGTTGTGCACGGATTTGGTGTGGCAGTCAATCCCCCGAGTGACAAGATCGTACCTTCGTGCGACCGCCACTCTGTATGCGCAGAATAGTGCTATGCGGTGCCATCCTAAGCTTTCCGGGACGGGACTTGCCAAGGGGGCGCCTCCCTGTATGGGCTCCGACTCGGCGTGGGAGGAAGGCAGCCCTCGTGCTGATTTGGTAGGGGTGTGACATGGCGTGGATCGTGACATGACCGAGATCCAAAATATGCCTTATCACTTCTACCCCCCCACCGAGGCATGCCTCCGGGTCCTCGCAAAGGGCTAGGGGCATGCCTGGTTTGTGGAAACACAGCATGCAGATCGATTACTCGCGTTGGGTGTTTCGAGTAATAATTGGGCCTGTTAGCCGAGTTGTTCAACCCAGGCGATGGTTGAACTGATTTGCCTTGCGGTTGCTCAGCGGACCGTGCTTTGCGACTTCAGGTAAAGACTGGACTTGTTGGCTGAGCAACTGAACTCGGGCGCAGGTTGATCTGGCGAGTCGCTGATTGGCAGACTGAGCTGCACGACTTGGGCAAAGACTGAACTTGTTGGCCGAGCGACTGAACTCGGGTGTAGGTTGATCTGACGAGTCACTGGTTGGTAGATCGAGCTGCGCGACTCGGGCAAAGACTAGACCTGTTGGCGGGGCGATTGAACTCGGGTGTAGGTTGATCTGGCGAGTCACTAGTCGGCGGACCAAGCTACGCGACTCGAGCAAAGACTGGACCTATTGGCTGAGCGATTGAACTCGGGCGTAGGTTGATCCGGTGAGTCGTTGGTCGGCAGACTGAGCTACGCGACTCGGGCAAAGACTGGACTTGTTGGTCGAGTGATTGAACTCAGGGGCAGGTTGATTTGGTGAGTCGTTGGTTGGCGGACCGAGTTGTGTGACTCGAGCAAAGACAAGACCTATTAGTCGAGTAACTGAACTCGAGCGTAGGTTGATCTGGCGAGTCGCTAGTCGATGGACCGAGCTACGCGACTCGGGCAAAGACTGGACCTGTTAGCCGAGCGATTGAACTCGGGTGCAAGTTGATCTAGCGAGTCGCTGGTCGGTGTGGTGCGTGCATTATGGCATGTGTGCTATGGTAGGGGACTCTAGCTTACCGCTTGCTCTGCATGGCATGTGCATTATGGCGTGTGTGCTATGGCGGGGGGCTCTAGGGGTCACACAGGTTTTGGCGGGAAATTTGTTGTTGCAAACAGACTTTGGCGGGAGCTCGAAGTTGGCAAATCTAGGGGAATCCAGAGAGTTATGGCAGGTTTAAATGCTGCGATCATCTCTTCCCTCGAGGAGCCCAAACGTCGCCTCAAGGAGGAGGGAGGAGGGGCGGGTCCTCCCTTTATAAGTTCCTTTTGGAGCAGTTGCTGTAACACTATCCAGTCTCTTGTTCCTCGCCTTGGATCTTTCCTCATAACCTCAAGGTCAGGATGTCTTCATATTCCTCCTCTTCTTCTTCCTCAGGTCAGTCGGTTTCAAAAGTCCATGAGTTGACCTTTGGGAGCCCTAGTATAGAAGTAATTAGTTCGTCCTCGGGTGGCATGCCTCCGGAAGACACGAAGGTCTTTGTTACCCTCGAAATAATGAGATTGTGGCATGACATAGACTCGGTGGTGACCAAGGAACTCTTAGGTACGATTCAGGATTGTTACTGTATCTCGTGGAGCTATTGGCTCCTTGCTCTATCGCCTGGTCAGCGTCCCTACGACCCATTTCTCAATGGGTTCGGGCTAACCACAGATGCCCTTGAAGCGGGACTGTGGTTTCCTTTGAATCTCATCATTGAGGAGTGCCTTCGCGGATGGGGGATTTTGTCGGTCCAAGTGTTGCCTAACTCTTGGCGCTACATGGTAGCTTTCCTCGGGGAGTGTCATGGGGCGAGAATCGAGTTGACCCAGATGCTCTTTCTGGCTTGCTTTCATCTATGCAAAGGGCGAGGAGGGTACTACCTGACCGCCTGCAGTGGGTTCAAGATCAGCGGTGTGCCCTCCAATAACAAAGGGTAGAAAACTCGCTATTTTTTTATAAGTCGTAGCCGAGGGTGGGGTTTTAATGTTGGATGGACTTCCCGAACCATCAACAATGTTCCCCCGTTTCTTTCTGTCAGAGAGACCAAGAATGTGAATCGTTTAAGGGAGATTTTTTCTTCCTCTCGAGTAATTAGGGAAATGACCGAAGAGTGGTTGGTCGAAGTGGGACTAAGCCCAGCCCCTAGGGGTATGGTCATCTTTACGTTTTGGAACGTTTACTTTGTTTCTAGATCAGTTGACCAACCAGCTCTTTGTTTGCAGAGATGGTGAACCTCTAGGTGCTGAAAGGGATGCCTTGTGCCAAGGTCGCCATGCAACCATCTCGGGAGTCGAAGAGTGCTGGCCCCGGGGATGCTTCGAAGAGGGGCACACCCAGGAAGAAGTCGGGGTTGCCGGAAATGAGTCAATCGAAGAAAAAGGCAAAAATGGGGACTCGAAAGATGTTCGAGGGCTCGGCGACTCGTGAGTGGGTAGCCCAAGGGTTACCCGAGGCGGGGGTTGCCCCCCAAGGTGAGGGCTCGGTGGGCACGAGAGGGAAAGGGGGTGTCATATCATTTGGTGATGACCCTTCGGGGAAATCGTTGACTCACCCGAAGTCGATGCGGGACTTGTGCCGCATCCGGCCTCATTCCGAAGGTGAGCTATTCCAAGCCCTGAGCATGACCGACCTTCTAAAGAGGGAGCCGAGGCCTCCCTATGCCTCGCGGTGGGCGACCCTCAAGATCGAGAGTCGGATCTGGTTCGACGGATCGGCAGCTCAAGAGTTCTCCCGAGGGGTGCTTCATCCGGTGCTGGCGAAGTAGCTCTACTGCTCTCCTTCTGTAGTACTAATGGATCGGGCGGCCACATCTCTTATCTGGGTAAGCAGAGGTGTTCCTCTTTCCCCCCTTTTTCCTATGGATTCTGACACTAATCCTCATGCAGGGTTAGCATTATACCATGGTGCCGATCGACCGAGTCTATGACGTTGGTCGAGTGATCGAGCATATAGGGGAAGCCAACTCTGACCTCCGCTAAGAGGTCGAGGAGCTGAAGAGTGGGCCCGGCCCGAAAGCCGTGGCCGAACAGCTTACCTCAGACTTGGAAGATGAGGTGAACCACTTGAGGGCCGAGTTGAAGGAGAGTCAGGCCCACATCCGGACGCTTGACAACGAGCTGTTGACCCTCTCTCGGGATGTTGAGGTTGCTAGGTCTGCCTCTTGGGTCGTTGAGTGGCTCTGAAGGAGGAGCGCTTGGGGCTGCCCGAGAAGATTAAAGAGGTGATTGTCGAGTATAAGAAATCTCCCGGGTTCAAACTCGGTTTGCAGAGTTTGGGGCAAGTGATGTACGAGTTCGGATACCAGGTTGCCTTTGCTCACTTTCGTGCGAAGTACCCGGACCTAGAGCTGGAGTTGAACCCCTTTACCGATCTGCTAGAGGATCAAGGTGTCGAGATGCCGGCCAAGGTCCCTTTTGACGACAGCCCAGAGGCTCCCCCGAACTGAGGGGTATAATTTTTCTTTTGTTTCGGTCAGGTCAAGTTTTGGGTTGTAATGCCCTGATCGCAATGTGTACACCCTTTTGATTAATGAAAGTTGTCGTTTCCGAATCTCGACTTGACTTCTTAATTTTATGGGTAAAACTTTTTCAAATTTGATGCATTCCAAGTCCTCGATAGGGAGCTCCCTCCTATGGTCTCAAGGTGGTAAGTTCCCTCTCTGACCACATCGTTGATTCAGTAAGGACCTTCCCAATTCGGCACAAGCTTTCCTCTTGCTCGGGCAGGGTCGCTTACTTCGGTCTTTTGAAGGAGAGGTCTCTAGCCTTGATCGGCCGTGGGCAGACTCTATGATTGTAGAGTCGGGCTATGGCCTTTTTGTATGCCAAAGTGCATAGGTGCACCTCAGCCTTTCTTTCTTCGAGAAGGTCAAGGTTAGCCCTGAGGCTTCCTCGGAGTTGTTCTCTTTTAAGGTGTTAGTGCGTAAAATTGGGAATATTGTCTCAGGCGGGAGGACCGCTTCGGTTCCAAACGCTAGGCTAAATGGGGATTCTCTCAAAGCGGCCTTAGGGGTCATTCGTAGTGCCCACAGGATGCTAGGGAGTTCATCTACCCAGGCTCCATGCACCCCCGTCACCCTCCTTTTGAGGCCTTCCAAAATTAATCGATTCATGACTTCGGCCTGGCCGTTGGTCTAGGGGTGTGCGATCGAGCTGAATTTTAATTAGATCTCGTAGGACTGATAGTAGGCCTTAAACTTGGTGTTGTTGATTTGGGTTCCATTGTCAGTGATGATGGCCTTTGGGATCCCAAATCGGGTGATGATGTTCCTCCGCATGAAGCCTTGAACTTGTCTTTCCGTGATGGATGCCAAGGGTTCGGCTTCGACCCACTTCGTGAAGTAGTCGACCCCGACTATGAGGAAGCATTGCTACCCTGACGTTGGAGGAAAAGGCTCGAGGAGGTCAAGACCCCATTGGGCGAAGGGCTAGGCTACATCCATCGGGGTGAGGGGGACCGCGGGCTAGTGTTATAGCCGAGCGTGTCTTTGGCATTGTTGGCATTGTTGCACGTATGTCAGGGCACCTTGGCGCATGGTCGGCCAGTAATATCTCTACATTAGGACCTTGAAGGCCAGCATTCAGCCTCCGATGTGCTCCTTGCAGATGCCCTCATGGAGCTCGGTGATGACCGTCTCAACCTCAAGTGGTGCAAGGCAGCGCAGGAGGGGGTTAAGAGTGTTGGGAAATCTTTGGGGGCGACATCACATGCGCAGCAGAAGAATAAAAGCAAAATCCCTAATTTCCCAAAGATTTGTTCGTCGTCGTGCGAAGATTGGTGTGCAAAATCCGCAAAACAGAAAACTACGTATAGTAAAGATTGTGTTACCTAGGGAGATCGTATATCCCTGTGTCCCTGCAGATCTCTAGGAGAGGGTAAAGGAGGTCAAGCGCCCTCCTCTCTAGCGGTGATCCACACAGTAGGGCTACGACGATGCTCCTCAAAACTCTAGGCCTGCTTTGAGGTGGAAAGGAGGAGGAGAATATGAGAGGCAAGCAAAGGCTATAGCCTATGAACCATCGAATCCCTCATATTTATAGAGGTCCCCTGTCAACTTAACCATAATAGATCCTCCCCTATTGGGTATTGGATCTCCATCCAACTACCCAAGCCTCTTAGATTAATGGATCTCTATTCAATAATCTCTTATGGGCTCTTATTAGATCTCATCCATAGGATCCAATAATTCATGGGCTTATTGGATATCCAATAATATAGGGGCTCCAACGGATATCTCATATCCGAACCTCTACTCATTGCAACGCCTACCATATGTGTGTGACCCTCTAAGCTCAATATCGAGCTGTCATGAGTAATACTTATCAGAACTCCTTCTGGCTCAGTGAATTATTATCTCTATAATAATTCACTCGACTCATCGACTGCGAACGTACTATGCCACTACGCCGTAGTCCCCAAACGATACAGAAGAATCCAATCAATTGGACATGTATGTCCTCAGTTACTATGTACCTATAGTCTCTCATCCATCTAATATCCCAAAGACCATATACCGGGTATGGTGTTGTCAGACCCATACGGTTTCTACTCGAGTCCCGCTTTAATCGGATTCTCTTAGAGAACTCTTTCTCTCTCAATCTGAATGACCCTGACAGGGATTTGTCTGAGCAAGAATACATGGGATATTCCTCTAATGATATCGAGAGTGGATGATCCTCTATCGATACTCAATAGCCCTCGAAAGGTCGACTACCACTCTTGATGATCGACTATACTAGATCTAGGACGTCCAAACTTATAAGTCCGGTATCAAAAAATGGAGCACTCATACAGAACATCCTTGGTGTCTCAAGTCTAAGGACCGGATACACCACTAGGACTACGAAATCGCTGTCTGACAATAAGGCATTATCAACCATCCAACATTCCGTAAGCGGATCAATTAGTGAACT
>LVTN01000257.1:337993-350046 GCA_001649415.1 Musa itinerans
TATATATATATACATATCTAGTAGGTGTATAAGCAATCACACTAGATGATCATAGACCACAGCCTAATGTGATCAGGCCTGAGCCAATATGCCTAATCACTCACATCAAGATCTATGTGTGCCACAGTACATCTCTATGCCCTGTGATCGTCCATCTCGTCCTTATTGGTTCTGTCGACATCTCAACGCATTTCCATGCATCACTTCCATGCTCCTACTGCACCTCATCGTATGATTACAACTTAATCATAGGCACGTAGGCCCGACAATAAACGAGAAATATAATGGAAGCTCGCTGGCCCCAATAATAATAATCACAAGTACACACATTACACGGTCCATGATCATCCATCCACATATCATATATCATATGTATAAATCATCATCATGTAGGACTACTAGATAATAATAAAAATAATAATCAATTAAACCTTTTAATTAATTAATATTTTTATATCATACATCACATGTAAATATTATTATGTAGGACTACTAGATAATAATAATAATAATCAATTAACTTTTTAATTAATTAATATTTTTGAAAATAGGGACATATAAAGAATTTTTTGAATTATGAGGGGCATTTTCATAATTTGGATAAAAGGATAGAACTAAAATTTTTTAAATTTCGAGAGGCAAAACTATCTTTTGCCTAGAAAACCCTAAGCCCCTTTCTCCCTTTCCCCTGCTGTAGTCGCCGCTGCCGCTGCCACCCTACTGGCGGCAAGCTGTGCGGCGGAGGGTGGGGGCATTGCCCCCGCTTGCAGGCGACACACCCGCTGGCAACGCTGCCCTTGCAGGTGGGTGTCTCTGCGGCCGAGCGCCGCCACCTTCGCGGGCAGTTCTGCCCGTGAGGCATAGCCCGCGGGCGATGCTGCCCCGCCGGGCGACCGCCCCTGTGGGGGGGTTTTGCCCGCGGGAGCAACAATCACAAGCGCCGCTGCCCTACGGTGCCTCAGCCCGCGGGCGCTGCTGCCCGGCGGCGCCTCTGCCCGTGGGCCCAGCACTCGTAGGTGCTGCCCTTGCGCATGGGCGCAGTGCCCACGCGCTGATGGCCGCCATGCCTGTGACCCTACCTGCAGGCGCCGCTGTAGGGGGCCTGCCTGCACGTGGTCGGCCTTGTGTTTGCCACTACATGCGGCCTGCCATCGGCGACAGCAACAAGGGTAGCAATAGTTGCTGCCCTTTCTTGCTTTTACATCAATGATTTTTTACGCCAAAAACTTCTCCAAAACATAACACATGCAGTTCAAAACTAATCTTTCGCACGAACAACCTAGCTCTAATACCACTGTTGGGAAATCTTTGGGGGCGATAACACATACATAGCGGAAGAACAAAAATAAAATCTCCAATTTCCCAAAGATTTGTTTGTCATCGTGCGAAGATTGGTGCGCAAAATCTGCAAAACAGAAAATTGTGTATAGTAAAGATTGTATTACCTAGGGAGATCGTATATCCTTGTATCCCTGCAGATCTTTAGGAGAGGGTGAAGGAGGTCAAACGCCCTCCTCTTTAGCGGCGAGCCACACAACAGGGCTGCGACGACGCTCCTCAAAACTTTAGGCCTGCTCTAAGGTGGAGAGGGGGAGGAGAATATGAGAGGCAAGCAAAGGCTCTAGCTTATGAACCACTGAATCCCTTCTATTTATAAAGGTCCCCTGTTAATTTAACCCTAATGGATCCTCCCCTATTGGGTATTGGATCTCCATCCAACTACCCAAGCCTCTTAGATTAGTGGATCTCTATCCAATAATCTCTTATGGGCTCTTATTAGATCTCATCCATAGGATCCAATAATTCAGGGGCTTATTGGATATCCAATAAGATAAGGGCTCCGGCGGATATCTCATATCCGAACCTCTACTTATCGCAATACCTATCATATGTGTGTGACCTTCTAGGCCCAATATCGAGCTGGCCATGAGTCATACATGTCAGAACTCCTTTTAACTCAGTGAATTATTATCTCCGCTACTAACAAATTTTTTTAAAAATAAAATATTTTTTACACAATAAAAGCCCGTGAGAATTTTTTGAAAGTTTATATCTTTTTATGGGAATTCACCCATGTTTTATGTTTTATTTGGTAGAAAGTAATATGTTAGACCGAAAGCAAAATTATTAAAATAACATACGAGTCGACTTAACTCACAACTACGGAGCAGCGCATCGCTCTTTGGTCGTGAATTAAGTCGGTGCTGAAGCGGCTCCCTCCGTATGTAGTCAATCATGGTAGATTATAATGCCCTCATCTTCTTAACTCGTCATCGAACCATGTCGGTGTCTGATACGGCATATTTTGGCCCCCAAGATACGCCAGGTCAGAATCCGTACTAAGGCACTGCTCGGCCTCAGGAACCCCAAGACAACGCCGCACCTAAGACACGCCAAGTCAGAATCTGTACTAAGGCACTGCTCGGCACGTCCACCACACCAACCTGCGTATGACCGACCCACGTACAGTAATATAAAGACTTCTGGCCAGATGCTGGCCAGAGGAGGAGGCAAAAAATCAATTGATCACTCGATTGACTTGCTCGTCGGAGGGGGCCTCGCCGGGTGATTCTAACGAGGGCCATTTTCGTAGGAAAACGTGGCCACCTCATGAAGATGAGCAGCCAACCACCCGAGAATCATCGTCCGGTGCACGAAGGAGAACAGCCAACCGGCCTGGATCCCGACCAACGCCAACCAGCACTCCTTCCCGAGGGCGCAACCACCTCACGAAGACGAGCAGCCAACCACCCGAGAATCACCGTCCAGTGCACGAATGAGAACAGCCAATCGGCCCGGATCCCGACCAACGCCAACCGACACCCCTTCCCGAGGGCATGACCACCTCATGAAGACGAGCTGCCAACTACCCCGAAGAAGGAGAGACGCAGCTCGACATACACAATGCCCAGATTAGCACACCAAGGAACGCTGATCAGCACTCCATCGTGAGTGCCCGATCGATCTTATCATTCTACTTATTTCCTAAAAAATTCTTGACATTGTCCCACGGATCTAATCGTGCTTACTCACTTACCACCTTACTTTTACTTTTGTTCACTAACAGTGTAAGGTATCGGCATTTGTGCGTGAGGCGGCCGAGGGAAGGGGACGAATCGGGGGGCCGCAGCAGCCTCGCCCAAAGAAGACCCGACATTTTTTTCATACGAAAGATCTCCGGATTTCGTGTTCTCCTGAAAGCTCAATGCGAGACGGGAAATGGCGTAGGTGTTGCGCACCGAGGAATTGCCTCCCGGTGAAAGGTCACTGCCTAAGCCCTGTGGCTAGCTTGTGGTATTTCTGGAACGCGCAGTCTTCTTCTTTGGTGGAATCTTGAACCCGCAGCGTTGTAGGGTTTTGAATGGGCATGCCCACCATGTTCTGCCTGCAATTGGCGGAGCGTGACCCCATCTTGTATGGCGTCATTTTGGTCTTGGGGGTTGCTTCCTTGATGCCCTAGACGAGAAACCCAAAGATCATCCGACAAAGATGCCCGTTTGGAGGAGATACGGAGGGAAGAGAGAGCGGAGAAAGTGAGGGTGGAAGAGAGAAGTGGAAAGGACCAAGATCTCTCTGACCCCCAATCTGATCTCTCTCGCCAAAAGTAGAGGAAAAGAAAGATGTTTCGGTTATCTTTCTCCTCTCTCCCAGTCTCATTTATCTATACAATGGGAGGGAGAGGGATCTTTTATTAGTATTATTATTTTGGTTTCTTTCCTTTATCATGTCTCATCTGTTGGCTGCCTTCTGTTCTCCCTTTTTTCTGTCTTCTGGGCTTTCTCCCCCTTTCTCATATCCTGGTGATACTATTTATTTTTGTTTTCCTTCCCAGCCAAAAGTGATGACTTGTATCTTGTCAACAAGGAACATAGTTGATGACCTCTGTTAAGACGAATTCCAGAACTTACCAATTGTTTCTTTATTAGAGATAGGGAGTAGAGAAGTGACGGGTTGCTTCTGTTTTTAGACCAAAAGATCAGAAAATGAAGTTCATAAATTGATATTTGTACCTAGACAGGAGGGAATCTGGGAGACGTGTGGTGTTGTTGTTCTGCGATATCTGAAAAACAATATGCCAAGAAATCACATTTGATAAGCAAATTTGAATAGAAATCACATTTGATAACAATATTTGAATGTTTCTTTCCAATAAATAAAAATAGAGTGACCACCAGCTGTAGGCTGTTATGGAGAATTTTCTACGAAAGTTCTTGATCAACAATTTGACCAAATCATCAGTGTTTTCTCTAAATTGTTTGGATGTGTGTATCCTTATCACCTAAAGTTGCATAATGTAAAGTTTAGCAAAAAGGAACTGCACGGAGTTACGGGTATCCACAGAGTGACACTTTGCCATTAGTTTCCACATGCTTTTTCTTTTTTCTTCCTAGTTGTTAAATAAAAGCTGCAATTTTTTTTTACTGAATTCTTCATATCAACCTATAACTTTCTTCTTACAATTTGACTATTACTTGAATAAAGTATGATGTACAATATTTATGCTCGAAAAAGGAAAAGGTTCACAATATCAATTTTGTTTCTGATTATGAAACACGGAAGCAAACTAGGTCATCGACTTGGTATATGTTTTTGCTAGGGAATGTGAATGTGGGTTGGTATGATTAATGAGTGTGTATAAACGTGCCAAGTTTATGACATGAAGACATATAAGTTGGTTTGGTGGGCTTTGTAACAACCATATGGAAGATTTCAATGCCTAGTCAATTGTTTAGCACTAAATTTTACAATGTTTAAGTGTTTAATTTCATCTCATGGTGGGGCTGAGACAGCACTAACCGATGCTATGGGCATAGTAAAGATTTGGATGGTGGTCTTTCCCTAGCGGTAACTTAATTTGTACTTGCTTTTCAGAAAGTGAAGCAGCCCATTCACTTAGTGGAAGAAGTTATGATGACTTAAAGATAATTATATGTTTATCTAAAAGAAAACCCACTAACTCGATTGTTGTTTACCTGACATTGGTCAAAAATGTATGAGTGGAGAGGAAGAATTTATGGAACCATGAGTCTGTTTGTCTGGTTTGTGTTACTACTTAAATAAAAGAGATTATTTTCACAAGTTATCTGCAAAAGAGGCTTAAATCTCAAACTGTGATTGACAAATAAATGCATTGATGCTTGCTGATGCCCTCGAAATAAAGCAATAAGGTTAGTTTGTCTGATTTGTCATTATTTTGGATTGATCTTCATATATTAATGAAGCAATTATTTTTGTTAAACTACTATACTGCTCTGACATGAATAATAGGTGTACCAAACTTATTACTGTATGTTCAGGAAATACTTAAGTTTAATGTAAAGGAAAATGCCATCTATTAATTGAATATTTTGGTGCCTGATGTTTTATTTATTCACTACTTGACACATATTATATACATGTGTAACAGGTTTGTTAAACTCTCCCATTAAATTTCTGCCATTGTTCTATTTTTTTCACTCAATAAGGTAAACCTTTACAAGGGCCTTAAGTCTTATTGTTCTGGTTTTGGATTAGCCTTCACTACCATCTCCTTTTTTTCGCGTATTGAGCTGGATCATTTCTATGCACCATTTACTCTCTTTTTTGTTAACCTATCCTTTCAGACCCTTTAATGCAACATGAAATAAGGTCTGTGCTAATGAAAAGGTTATGGCATGGCAACTGCATATTATACACACTTCTTTTAGCACTATAAACTAACTAAAGTTGCTTCTAGTTTTTCACCTTATTTTTGCTTCAATTTTTTTATGTCTTGTTTCAATGAAGCCCAGTCATGTATGTAAATGGCAATAGTTTGAGGTACGTGGAAGCACCAGTAGTTCTCAAAATGATGAATTTTGAAAACAAAAACTAGGTATTTCATATATTAATACAGATAGTTTTGATTCTCAATACCTAAATAGTTAAAATGAAAAAAAAAACATACGGATTTTGTCTTAGCACTAGGAAACCTTGTTGGTTAACAATATTGGAGAATAGGTAAACTCATTTTAAGTTAGTTTTTCAACTTCTATAATTTGATCATGTTTTATGGGTTTGATTGAAGAAAGACAGGAAGTATTTATTTCTTTTTTCTCTTTTCCTGTCTTATTGGGGTTCATCTTTATCTCCTCAAAGGTTCAAACTAGTCTATTTACATGAAAACAAAGCTAAAACCAGTAGTTATCTCTGACCTTTGACAGATAATTTTATGAGGAATATATTTGTTGATGGCCATAAAAAGGAAGATTTAAGGAAATATTTGGGCCACATCAACTTTTTACGTTGCAAACACTAGTTAAAAGTAGGTTAGTACTTGGAGTGCCATATCACATCACTGAATTCCTTTGTCCGTCGAATAATTAGTTTATTATACGTTTGAGGAAATATGAGGCCATCCCACTAAGCAATGTCTGCCAATGGTGCAGACTACAGTTACAAGCCTGTTGTTCACCTCTCACTATAAAATGCTGATGTTTCCCTTAATTTCTAACATAAGGCATCCAATCTCCTTGGTTACTCCTTGGTGGGTTGTTTTTCACATCTTTGTTTGTTTTTCTTCACCCTGAAAGTTTTTATGTAAAGAAACTCTCCAGGACTAACTTTAATACTTTATATGTTCTTGTTTTTTGGTTGAACTCGATAGCTTATCCTCGTGAATCAGCAAGAGAAATTAAGGATGAAATCAAGGTTTCCATGGCTTCTTCTTGTTTTCTCGATGATGATTTGCATCTTGGCCACACATAAAATGACCTTCATGGAGATGGAAAATGTTAAGAGCACACTTGGATACTCTGGGAGTGGTATTGATAACCATCATAGCATACCTAGAGAACAATATAACAGCCGTGGTAGTGGCAGCACTGGCCAGCAACCCTCATATGGGGATGAAGGAAATAACCAAGGAACGGGGGGTGGTGGTGTAAATTAGTAACTGCATTGGGACGTTAAAGGTGCATGGTTTTTGTGTGGACAATGATTGTAGTACTATTATAGCATGTTGATGAATGTCTGTTGAGAGTTACTTTTTATATTTCAATAAATATGTAATTTGAGAGTGTTAGTAGATGCAAAATATAAACTATTTCTGACTAAGATTGATGTAAATTGGAGAGCTTGGTATTTTGTAATGCAGTATTACTCTGAATGATAGAAGTAGTTTCATATACAGTACTTCCAGTGGTCAGTCTCTTATTGCAAAATCTTGTTATCTTCTTTAACATATTATATCATTAGCATGTCAAATTAAAATCATCATACTGGTTTTAATTTAATTCTTGGGCATATATCTGGATATATCCCTAGAGGGGTTGAAAGTCACCAAACTAATTATGTGAAAGCTGCATCAAGTTTAGGAAAACTAAAGAAACCTATTTATGAAAAACAAGAGAACTAGATAGCTAGCATCAATATGTAAATTTTGATGAACAAGAATTTTGGGTTGTAGAAAAAGTTCTGCATTTGACCAGCATGTAGATATATAGGCATTAATTTGAATATTTATGTTTCTCATGGAAAAGCAATGATTGTGAAATCTAGATGCTTATTCAGGTTTAACTTGTTAAAAGGTCATCATATATACTATTAGACCGAAGGGAAATTCCTGTGCAAGGAAACCTCAACATTAGTGGGAAAACATGGGAATAAGATGGTCTTTTTTTAATCTAAAGCTGCACTAACATTTAATTTTGGATGGTCTTTTTACATAGCCATTTCGACCTAAATTGTGATCCCTAAACTATACCGTATATATCGGTTATAACCAATACTAATTCTTGATCAACTTTTTTACATATAATGTCAGTGTTGCTGATTAGATCTTGAGCAACTATGTGAGCTCAACAAAATACATAGTAGGCTTATGAAGTTTGCTAGACTACAAATGACCAAGTAGCTTATGTGGAACTCCTATTCTTGTATACTTGGAAAATGATATGAAGAGTGGAGATGAAGAGTGTAAATCCTCTACAACTTTGATTCCTAATACCCATTACTCAGTCTCAACATGAATTTGTTGGTTGGAAAACATTGCTTGTCTAGAATTTTTACTTTGGAATGGCGCATTCAAATAATAAAAGTTAATTAAAATAAGAAACTTCTGCTGGTCAGTGTATGTCTGTGTGGACATGTCGCTTATGGATCATGATATGCTGTATTGAGTACACTTTCATTTCAGAAGAGGAACTTTTGCAGTTCAAAATTTCTCGTGCACTATAGACATCATATATTACAGATGGACTATGATTTCCTTGCTTGGCTGTAGCGCTGCACTAGCAATTCTCTGTGGCTTGAGGAAATATATTCATCTACTAACTTTTGTATTATTTGTTTTTTTAGTTGTACTCTCTTTTTGTTGTTCTAGGTGGTATATTTTTTTTATGCCTTTGGACTTGGACTTCACATTCTTAGGGATTTTGCAAAGCTTACATGCCCAGTTGGATGATACTGTTCAGAGAGGGGGAAGAAAACCTATATAATCCAGTTCTATTCTTTTAGATTAGTCTTATACTAATTTTTTCCACATTATTTACATGTTTGGTAACCAGTAACTTGGCTTTGTGAAGTATCTTACCATTCGGTAGCCCTTTTGTTGATTTTCAAGTAGCAGTTTGTACTCGATTTTTTTCTACCCTTAATTAACTTTGTGTTTTTGTTTACATTTGAAACAAGTGTTTATCTTTTCCTTCTTTCTTGTCTTTTTTGTTTCTTGCTCATAATACAATTGTTACTAGTCATCTATCATCTTATTGCTTTTAATGACTGGTGAGGCTCCCTCAAATAGCTTTAGGTGTGAATTAACTTGTGAAATGACTGCTTATGGTTGTAATCAGTACTTTAAGCCATCTTGATTACTATTATCTTGCATGTATCTCTTCTTTTTATAGTTACTATATATGTTGTGTCAGCTATAGGTTTTGTGGTCAATTAGGTTTATATGCTGTTATTAAGAGTTCATGCAGTCATCTGGAACTTGCCAAAGATGTCTTCTAAAATCATGTATATGGTGCAATTTATTGTGCTACTCTTATAGAAAGGTGGATCAAATCAATCAAGTTGTTAAACTTTTTGTCATTTGTAACTCCACATGTAATAGGTGGTGCTAGTTTATTTGCCCTTTCTTAACACCTATTTGTTTCTTTGTCTCCCATTCCTATATATATATATGTGTGTGTGTGTGTGTGTATATGTGTATATATGTATATATACATACACACACACACACACATATATATATATAGGAATGGGAGACAAAGAAACAAATAGGTGTTAAGAAAGGGCAAATAAACTAGCACCACCTATTACATGTGGAGTTACAAATGACAAAAAGTTTAACAACTTGATTGATTTGATCCACCTTTCTATAAGAGTAGCACAATAAATTGCACCATATACATGATTTTAGAAGACATCTTTGGCAAGTTCCAGATGACTGCATGAACTCTTAATAACAGCATATAAACCTAATTGACCACAAAACCTATAGCTGACACAACATATATAGTAACTATAAAAAGAAGAGATACATGCAAGATAATAGTAATCAAGATGGCTTAAAGTACTGATTACAACCATAAGCAGTCATTTCACAAGTTAATTCACACCTAAAGCTATTTGAGGGAGCCTCACCAGTCATTAAAAGCAATAAGATGATAGATGACTAGTAACAATTGTATTATGAGCAAGAAACAA
Source organism: Musa itinerans (assembly GCA_001649415.1). NCBI lineage: Eukaryota > Viridiplantae > Streptophyta > Magnoliopsida > Zingiberales > Musaceae > Musa > Musa itinerans. The sequence continues at coordinate 347,663 of LVTN01000257.1, forward strand.
AAAAGACAAGAAAGAAGGAAAAGATAAACACTTGTTTCAAATGTAAACAAAAACACAAAGTTAATTAAGGGTAGAAAAAAATCGAGTACAAACTGCTACTTGAAAATCAACAAAAGGGCTACCGAATGGTAAGATACTTCACAAAGCCAAGTTACTGGTTACCAAACATGTAAATAATGTGGAAAAAATTAGTATAAGACTAATCTAAAAGAATAGAACTGGATTATATAGGTTTTCTTCCCCCTCTCTGAACAGTATCATCCAACTGGGCATGTAAGCTTTGCAAAATCCCTAAGAATGTGAAGTCCGGTAGATACGTGTTTGAGAGGCTTGCTCAGTGCCTTCAAGATCTTGGCACTGATCAATTATTGCTATTAAAATATAATTCTCTGGTGATGTATAACTACCCACCATCTTATGATTTTGACTTTAGTGGAAGGCCCTTAATATTTTAATCAATACCACTTCAATTTGCTTTCTGGTCTCCTCTGTATAAATAAGCTTTCAGATACCTTCACAATTGATAGTCTTCAAGATTCTAGACAGTGAATCCTGTGCATGCAAGACTTCCTTGGGTTCAACAGAAACTTATCTCTTGTTTCTTGTCATGTTCTCTACTCCACTTGTCTTGAGACTCTACAACTTTCCTTCTGAGAGGATTGGAACGCTCCAAATGTTGTTTTGCTTCTGATGGTAGTCATTGCTGAAACCGGCAGAGTAGATCATCTGCTTTTGACTAAGAACAGAAGCATAGAAAAGCAAATCTACTGCTTCTGTCTGAGAAAGATATGGCTCCATTATTTGGTGGCTGAAAAAATGACAAGTGAGATGGCTCCGTCCGTGATGCGATGATATTTAGCGGACAAACTAGGTTGTCGGATGGTAGCTGGAATACCTTCCTAATCATGCTATAAGATGACAGTCTTGTCAGCAAAACAAGGAGCTTATCCTATGATGATCGTCTTCTATAGGATAAATGGAGCAGGACAGATCAGACAGGTTCATAGACTCGAGTTTTTCTCCATGGAAATGGGAATATATTTATCTCACATTTCATCCACATCTTGAATCCTAAGTGCATGCCGCTGTGGATGTCTTGGCTTGTTTCTTCCTCGTTGCCTTTTGCTTTACTTCCACTTTGATATTTTCTTTTGGACTCTTTTCATCTGTCTAATTCCTAATTGGATCTCTTTCTATTCACGTTTTACCAAAATTTCTTTGTTCCTGTCATTTTTATTATATCTTGAATGGGCTAGTTTACTCTTATCTTTACTCAGGGAAAGGAAAAGAGAGCAAGATGTGACACTGGAAGAACAAAGGAGAATGAAGTAGTAGATGCAAATAATTGCTGAGAGGCTCTTGAGCTGCACCGGTGACATGCTAACGGTTCCTGGTGGTCCGCACAAGGATTCATATGTACCAGAGAAGAATAACTTAGGAGGTCAGAACGTTTGCTAGCATAAGATAGTGGTTATGGTGATATTGTTAGGATCAAGAACGGTACAAGCCTCACACGATGATTGCAAAACTAAGGAGAGGAGGATTCTTACATTTTTACAATACTTTTACACCCCAACACTTAAAGAGTTTTCCACACTTAGATATCATTTCGTTATCCTTTTATGCAGAAAAGGGTGAGGTATTTATAGGTCCCAATAACTTCAAAATTGGAGTCAAAAAGTGTCTCATCCCGGATTTCCGAGGTACTAGCAGTGGTTGACACTCTGACATTGGCCAGTACCACCGCTTGACAAAGTCTCGAATATTGAGCTCTGATGGTACCATCGCTTGATAAGATAGTACCATCGCTTGATAGGGCGGTACCACTGCCTGGCGGTAATAACTGCCAGCAGTACCACTGCTTAGTCTGGGTGGTACCACTGCCTAGACCACTTGGGAGACTATTCCCTAGGTGGTTCCACCGCCCCAGTCTAGCGGTGCCATTACCAAACAAGGTCCAATAGCCTGGTTGGGCCTTGAATCCAGCCTAAACCAGTTCAATTACGGGCCCAGGTGGCCCTTAACAAGGTTAATGGGATTACCTACCAAACCTAACCTTAATTATGTGTTAATTACGATTTTTAAGGCATACACTAAACAAAACAAGCCCGATAAGTCTAGGTTTCTTCTGACGATCTTCCGGTGGACTTTCGACTATCTCTCGGCAATCTTCCAGTGGACTTCTGGCAAGTTCCTAGACTTCACGATGATCTTCTTGACGGGTTTCGACGATCTTCTTCTCGGTCAATTCCGGCAGCATTTCCGACAAATCTCTAGACTTCCGACGAACTCTCGAACTCCCAACAAAATCTCAATTTTGGCTCTAGCACTTCGTTTTGCTTTATGCATTGATTACTATCGTAGTTAATCCTACAAACTTTTCT